>JAHWFP010184187.1:3634-15328 GCA_023313725.1 Lithobius niger | reverse complement strand
TTGTGTAGTCTGAATACCCCTTCCTTGCACCCCCTCCCTTGGAACCCCTGGTGTTTGATCTTTTTATGGAAGTAAATGGCGCGTTCACTGGAGGCCGCAACAATAATCGTGCGTGCAGTGATTGTTACTCAACCAACTTTGAAACTTCTGAACTCTGCTCTAATGACCGGCATTATTGAAAACAAAGTTTGTTACAGGACGCATCTGTTCACAATGTCGGTCGCTCGCCCTTTTTCTTTGCTACCGTGCCTAGAATGGACCTGCTCCCTCCGCAAGAATGAAACTGCTTGTCCTCTTTCATTATAGTGGGTGATGAATTTGCTGGTCGTGATCCCAGATATGGCATGATCTCTGATATGGTCCGACCCCAAATGATACATCCTCACAAGTCAAATATATATATACAGATTTGATCATCGCACTTTAACCATTACATAAAGGGAGGCAATGCCAGCCACCAGCGGCTGTTAGGGGTCTGGCATACGAAGTGCTGACTAGGAACTTTGTGTCCACGACCGCAAAACAGGGAGGTTTTGGTGCAGAGTGTGTCGTTTGATTCTGCAGGCCTTCTTTGCAGTTGGTAATGTAAAGGCGCCGCCGCCGCCGCCGACATGTTTATAGGCCGCTGGATACTATTGCTAAACAGTACGGTAAAAGAAAAAAACGGATTTACAGTGGTCCGGGTGAATTTATTCACATAGCTATGTGTAAGAATCACTTCTCTTTAAAGCCCGTCTCCTCAGCCTCAACCTATCACTTGCCTCTCTCGCAAAAATAAACATGAATAAGGGCACGTTTACGCAACGACTCGCCTTTGCATTCTCGCAGCTAGAAGCTAGAAATCATCTGAAATTCCAACATGGCGGCTGTTTTAGCTCTGCCAATTCGCAACGAAGCGAGTCATAGTTGAGTTTAATTGATTGGGAAAACTGTTTCGTCAGGAGGAATTCTTTATGTTACCGTCACGAATTATACGACTGCAAGCATTTGCTCAAACGATGTCGGATTTAGCTAATCCAGGTAGCGTTGTTACCATGGCAACGACACCTTTGCCGTCGCGATTAAATTCTAGCTGCGAGAATGCAAAGGCGAGTCTTTACGTAAACGCGCTTTAACCGTAGAATACTTGACTTAACAGGCGAATTCTGTAGTAGTCACAGTCGCTGTAACGAATCCCCATACGAGAAAATGTTGCTAAGGCAGCTTCATACCGTCTCCCATGAAAATCGAGTTCCAAGGCTATGGAGACTTGTAAGCCTAAAGCTTAGCAGAAACAAAATGACGATAGCCATTGGAGAGTTCAATTGACGGCTACACAGAAGTGTGGTAGGAAAGATACAGGCTCAGGGGACGGACGTAGTAAAGAGAGAGAATTACATATTGTTGTGTACAATTGTTGCCGCTCAAACAGCAGTGAGTTGGCTGGAATTTACTAAACAATATACGCAGCATCAGAAGAGAAAATAGTTCGGCTACAACAGTGGGGGACAAACAATGGTAAGATGAAAGGGAAACAATGTTTAAGATGGAAGAACCGCTTCGGCCGAAGGCTTTAACATTGGCAAGAGAGACACATTGTTGATACGCACAGCAAACTCTTTGTTCCAGTCTTTGAATGCTCGTTGGAGTATCAACAGTGATAAGGAGTAGAGGTAGTAACCCCCACGGAATTCGAGGAAGCAGAAAAGTGGCAGAAACATGAAAGAGGCATATAACTTGTTTTCCCACAGACACTCGAAAAAAAAAGCCAGCGGATTTCCATTAATTTGCTGTGTTCGAAAAGAGTTGTTAGGTGGAATTCCCTTCGACATGTGCCAATATCTACGGAATTCTCAAATTTGAAACCCTTAATCGTTGTACAGTGACCAAGCTGTTTAAATGATACGAAACCACGCAGGAAACGATTTTTATACCACATGTGAATATTGTTAACAAAGCTTCGCGCAGTAGTGTGGAAATTCCCCACTTCCGAATTTTCAGTGTATAATTTTCGCTGTTCCGCTACTGTTTTCGCTGTTTATAAAAATAAATTCCAATTAACTCTGCCTACAATGGGCCCAAGTAATATTTTATTGCAGCTACACATTACTTTAGAGGGTTGATGTGCTCACAGCTGAAGCCACAGCGCCAGAAGGCGAAAGAGACAATTTTGCTAGGTAATTCCAATGGGAAATTCCTAGGATTATTTACATGCCACTGTCGACATGAGCACGAGGTATAAATTTTCTCTTCCCGAAAATGCTAGTTGCGGCTGAGGTTAGACTCGATCCGGGGACCTCTGGCTTGGGAGACAGTAGTGCTAATCATCAGGCCACCGTGCCCCATGCCACATATCGATTAATATTTCTCGTGTATCCGTCTATCGACACTTTAGACGTGACATCAGTTCCACATCGCCTATTAAGAGTCCGAAGAGGAAGAAGGGCTGTCACTAGTTTTTTTCACGATTTCTAACTTTAAAGCATTTTATATCGTAATTTTTCTGGTAGAAATTGATTAAAAGCTTCATAGATTCAAGGAAATCAAGGTCATCGCCATAAATCGTGGTTTTGCACCAGCAGAATTAACTGAAAGATCCTTGCATAAAGCAAACTAAATAAACTAGTGAACTAATAAATTAAACTCCTAAACAAATGAGAATGAAGACATGGCGTTAATGCTAGACCGAACCCAGATCACGCGTACACGTGAATGATCGCATAAACGCCGAATTTTTCGCAATGGAATGAGGCCTAAACACCCTCCCTGGGCAGAAGTAAGATTCGAATTATAACTTTGTTACGGCCCATCCCTCATTTTTTGTTGAATTAATTTTAATAGCTCAGAGCGTTTGATCGGCGATTTGTGCTATTAGACAGGACTGAAAAGCATGGGTACGATATAAGGTAACTTTAGATTTAAACTTTTTATAACGAAGCGAGAAACATTTATTATAAAAAATAACGCATTATATCAAGCTACTTTAACTCTTATGCAGTTTTACGCAATTAACATGGCGAGTAAATTGTGTGGAGAAAAACATTCGTGTTGTAAGTGCCGGTAATAATAAAATCTCAAAAAAGTGGAATAGAACAAGGGAAATGTTAATTTACCATCTTTCCCTCTTTAAGCATTCGTTCCAAACTGTCTGTGCGTTCACTCAACCGCACTCGAACATTCCAATCCAAGCCATTAACTTTGTTCGCGGTACGTGTTCGCAAGTCCCGTACGTCATGGAGAACTAACTCGGTGTAGAATTATGGCATCAGTGGCTATGAATTCCCCACACATGTAGGTAAATCGAGCGTGTTTTAAAAATCGTGTTTTAAAACTGAAGTGGCTCGTGCATTTTTCTTGAAAACGGGGTTACGGTATGTGGGCGAGAATTTCAGGAATTAGCTGACAGACACTGAAGAAGATTTTGTCGCATCAATAAATTTACTGCCCATTGTAAACTGTAGGTGAGTAATTATTACAGGTTTAACGATTAAAATATCATCATAATATAGCATATTAATTACTTCTAGATGATTAAGAGTGACGCAGTGCACGCAACGCGCCAGCATACTGGCAGCAGCTGATAGCTAGGACGATATACGCCAAACTGCGTTTACCGTACAAGTAAACTCTCGATTTAAGGTGTAGCCAGATGGGATGGCAGTCGCCATTGAGATTGAACTTGGTGTGCAAATTTAGCCGCAGAAACTCGAAAATGTTGGAGAAACTTAAAGGCCGGTTGCCACCAAATTAGCATTGCAGCATCTAGGCCTATCGAGTTCTCTCTCGTAGGAAGCAAAGGAATGCACAAAGCAAAACTTTTAAACGCAACAAACAAGCCACGTGACTCCTTAATTATTGAGTAAAAATTTGGTACGCCCTCGTGCACCTGGGAACAAGCTATAAAGATTAACGATATTAGTGTCATTAGATGGTGCCAGGGGATTTTCTTTATATTTTTCCGTGGCGCCATCTAGTGACATCAGTATCGTTAATCTTTGTAGCTTGTTTCCAGGTGCACGAGGGCGTACCAAAGTTTTACTCAATAATTAAGGAGTCACGTGGCTTGTTTGTTGGGTTTAAAAGTTTTGCTTTGTGCATTCCTTTGCTTCCTGCGTGAGAGAACTCAATAGGCCTAGATGCTGCAATGCTAATTTGGTGGCAACCGGCCTTTAAGTCCGGCGATTACGGTAATACACGCACAGCTACAACTATGCTGTGATACTGTTTATAAAATTTATCCTAGCACAGGCAAAAGTTTGAGCTAAGTTTCCAATAGCCGTTCGATTTTATAAATTAATGTTTCCGTCTTGTTTAAGATATACAGAGTTTCCACATTTGTGGCAACCTGCCACATGTGTTACCTTCGTCGCAATTCACAGGAGTCAAGGTCGAGTGGAACGATAGTATATAGGAAGGTTGGTCATTCCCAGCTCATTAAAGGCGCCGGCTCACCATTTCGGTAGCTTTGCCCATATTCTAAACACAACATCCACGTTCCAGATTTTCCGTCATCCAATAGGCTGATGTGGGTCACGTGACATAGTTTTAGTTATGAAAATTCGAGGCACTGCAGCTGCGAAGTGTTGTTCCTTTTTAGCCTTCTGTCAGCCGTACCGACTGAGAAGACTATTGCAACGACTTTATCCGTCCGCCCTTCCGTCGCCTTTTACAACTTCGCAACGGTACCAGAAATTGACGACGACTGTTTACAACGTTCGATTCAGTGTCAAATGTTAGTTAAATAACATGACAAATTAAAACATCGTTACTTCCTTATAGCTAATAGACTTCTTCGACGTTACTAAATTAAATAATAACATTTGATCGTCGAATTGAAATCCTAAGGATAACACTAGAGCCGTAAAAACAAAAGCATTTTAGCTTCGTCTAACGTCGTATTGTTGCATGAATGAATGGGTTTACCATCGAACCAGATTCTCCATTAAGCCTATCTGCTACTTACAACATTAATACTACATTAAAAAAATTAGGCCTAAAAAATGAAAATTAGGCCTAAAATCACGTTACCACGGCAACGTCAAGTTGCTACGAGCAACACCTGGCTTCATCAACAGCGTCTCTCCCGTCACTACCCTACTGATCTATATAGGCTACGTTGCGCGTTACGTTTAATACTGTAACTGTGTGCCCGAAGGCGCACCGTGTTGTAAAAATGAATAGGGGTACTATACAAATCAAATCTCCGTTAGCTGCTACTACGAAATTAAAGTTCCAGGTAAGAATTAGGCCTAAAAGTTGTCAAATACGCCTAAAATCTAAAATAAGCTTAAAAGCTAACACATTTTTAACGGGCAGTTCTGATGGTTACTGCTTTTAGATTATATAATAGAGATAGCTGTTGCAATGCGTTATAGATGAGTGCGCCTCACCATTGGTAGTGGCACAACTGTACAGAAGATCGGATGCAACTAGGTAGTCGCTCTAGTCGCTTGTTTTAATTTATCGCTATTTTATTTATATTGCTCGAAGATTTTACGGAGCTGCATCTAGGAGTTAAAAAGGTGAAAAGGCGCCTTTAAGTCGTTTTCCCGACAATATGTTCGTGTGACGTCACTGGCTTCGATCTGGTTTGACTTGTGCACATGTGAGTAAGCTGCTGAGCTGCATTGTGACGTCAGTGGAGGCAGAAAAATCAATAGCCAATGGAAAAGCAATAAGCAAGAAGTTCGCTATAGACACCCCCTCCCCGATAGGAGTGATTACGACTGGAAAGAAGAATTATGTGATGAGTATCTCACGAATCTCAGGCGAGAGCAGACGCGAGAACGGTGTGCACCGTAAGCACCACTATGTTCCTTTTGTTTTTGAATTGTTGTTTTAATCTGAAATTGCGGTTATGCTCTTTGTATGGCATTACGATAATTTTGTAAATAAAATAAATAAATAAATGGATTGTAGGGTTGGCCTCTCGCGAATCTCATTCAGACGAGAACCGGGAGTTAGCTGGCGCCATGTTGGCGTTACCAGCGTCGGCCAATCGCATCGCCGGAACGAATGCTGAGTGCGAAGGTATGAAATGCATTGTTTCTAGTCCAGGTGCGACCCCCCCCCCCCCCCATGCTGACAGGGACAAAACAACTCATACTGGAAGTCCTCGACGTGCTCTCGGTAACATATTGCCAGTTGCCAACTATATCACGAAGCAAGTTGGGATTTCTAGCCTTGTCTGTACGTAAGAACCATTAGTATTACATGTTCACTAGATAGTTTCAGTATCAACCTTAGTTAACGTCAATAGTTTTTCGGGTTTGGCAAAAATTACTCAGTATTAACCTACACACAGTGTAATGTTACTACATAACTACATGCTGCCAACAGTACATGAAAATAAAGAATGAAAAACTCTTGATCCAATGCCCAAAAAGGAGCTTCGCTTACACCTCTAATTTACAGGCAATATACAGAAACAAAAAAAATTCATTCATAATTATATAACCCAAATGATTTGCTAACTGAGCTATCGTCAGAGGAGAATCACGAATTCCTTGTAAGGTGGGAAAAATAAAAATTGTCGAATTAACGTCCTTTTCAGCTGCGAAGGTTATCTTGGAACGGGGAGAGGCAATTTTGATAGGAAATACCTACGATCGTTTACACGCCACAATCGACAATCCTATTCTTCCCGAATGCAGATAGGTCAGCCATGATCAGGACGGAACCTGGGATGAGACGGTCGTGCTATCTGATAAAATAATACCATGGTGCATAAAAATAATTGATGACAGCCATCATTACAAGTAATACAGGCTTTTCTGAATTAAACCAAGTTGAAGTCTGTAATCCGTCGTACATTGGAACTAGGTCTTAAAACCGTCCAATACTCCCAGAACTCTTTTGATAAACTGCGTTTCTGAAAATACTCGACATTTTAACAATTGGAGGAATGATTTAATACCATTACAGAACCAGTTTTAATGATGTAAATCAATCGAATCATCACGGAGATAAGCCAGTGTGAGTACAAAATCATCTAGCTCGGAACAAAACGAGTCAATAATTGAGTTTAGAATTAGAAGTGAGGGGAAAATAGTTTCGTCAGGAAGAATTCTATATCTTACTGTCACGAATTATAAGACTGCAAGAGTTCGCTGAAACATGTCGGATATAGCTAATCCAGAAAGCGTTGCTACTATGACGACACCTTTGCCATCAGGATTAAATTTCAGCTGCGAGAATACAATGGCGAGTCGTTGCATAAACGAGCCCTGATAGTCTCTCGCCCTATCCTGACTGGCACGGCCAGTTTTACGGAACGCCCTGGGTTCGAATCCCAGCAGGAGCTACTGTCTTTTCTTTCGTTCTCAGAGTAATGTATCTTGTATCTTCAGAAACCCAGTATTTAATGTGGACTGTCCGTTTCGAGGAGGAACGATGAGCGAGCTACTTATCTCCGCTGTCCACTGATTCTGTATTTTGGTGGATGGAGAGCTCGAAAGTAAATAAACGTAAAGCGGGAATACACACGAAGAGTACGAGGAAGAGCTTAGGAAGTATACAACTTCCTAAGCGGGTCTCTCTATCATTAGAGTTGGCCAGCAACAACTGAGGATCAGCAAAACCCATCGAATTGTAAATGGCTGTTTACCAACCGGAAGCTAAGATGCGTCTCGTCACGAAGAGTAAGTAACGCGGGGGGAGGGTCTCAGTAAAGCTTCAGGAGACATTACGAGGGATTAGGGCCAAGCGCTCTCGACCGTAAATGCTCCGTCTTTCGGTGCCATTCCGTTGCTTTTGGAGGTGTTTGTGGTTTTGTTCAACGTCCAAACACAGCGTCAAAAAAGGAGACAGAACCAAGGATGTGATGTGAACTGCCGAGTTCGGGCTTCTGTACAGAATGAGCGTCTTCTGTTACGTTTCTGTATATCACAGGCCCAAAAAAAAAAAACAGTGTGCCGAGAGTTGGTTGGTTTCAGAACAATCGAAGCGGTGGTAGAAATTTTAGATGACGACCACAGACAAACTGTAGGTAAAATCTACCTTGAAAGTAGCTAACGACAATGAAAAAAAGCACACGAAGTCTTTAAAATTTATAAAAAAAAAAAAAAGGGGGAGGGGGCGACATGTGCTACAAAATAAGGGACACTTAAATGTTACGGTTCGGCGCTACACTCTTATTTCAAATTCCACACACCAGGATTCGCACCTGTCTTGAAACTTTATGATTGTGTTTCTAAACTAAAGGGACGTGAGAATAAATGTTTCTTAACTCGAGGCAAATTATCCAAATCGTGTGCACGTCAAGCAGTAAGCAGAATCAGAACTGTGGAGGGCAGTGCTTCGCGCAGGAAGGGAACGATAAACATCCCAAAGTCTCCCCAAGCATTCTGCCAGAAACTCACTGCCGAAACATACAAACAATAAAAAGCCTGGTGTGCGCTCGATGTACAGTTTTTATTCTGACTGTGCTCTCATAAACGATAGGCCAATGTCCATTTCCAATGTAAGTATGCATTTAATGAAAATAAACAAATTGCTCTGTAAGCTATTTGTCCACTGTCGTTTGCGAGGGAGGGGGAGGAGGAAGAGGCCAGAGGAAAAATGTCCGAATACTCCCAGAATACCCCAATTCAGAGATAGTGTGGACCAGTGAGTAATGGGTCACGTTTTTATGAGGGGGTCGTTAGGTGGACGTGTCACATACCTTCACCCGATTTTGACCTATGGCATACTGACCCAAAATGACTCACTGACTTTTGCATTGTTTTGTTTGTGAAATACGGAGCAGAAAAATATTCAAACACCAAAAGTGAAGCTTAACAAGAACCATTTCCAGCTGATAACCTAAAAACATGCAACTGTATTAGTAAACCGCCCCTCCTCCATCTGCCTCTGGCCCTCCCCCATCGAAAACAGGATCTAAGTGTTTTTTTAAAGTTTTCCGGTTCTTTTTTAAAATCTCATTCACTAACCCTCATCTGCATGTGGTTGTGCCTTTAGAGTTTTATATTTGGCTGATGCAAGTTACAACCTCTTTTAAGTAGGAAGAATTTTCAACGGATGTTCTAATCCATCGAGCAAGGATCAACTGAATATTGGGTGTGGTTTGTGATGGGAGTAAATAGCTACGGGGCGTCGGACGAACGTCGAACTGGAATATCGTCTAATGGGATAATTGTCTAAAATCTGCCTAAATAAGAAATCTGGAAAAGCATCTAAACGGAATATCGTATAATGGATAATTGTATAATGGATAAACGTCTAACTGGATTAACGTCTAATTACGGTTTCTGATGTTATATGTATAGCCGCAGCGAGCGCGGCAGCGCGAGCGAGGCAGGGATATTACACGATTTTCCATTATACGAAATTCCAGTTAGACGCTTTTCCGTTATACGAATTTCCTGTTAGATGATATTCCGTTATACGTTTTTCCAATTATGCGATTTTCCAGTTAGACGATTATCCCTCGCCCCCAATAGCTACTACAGACGGACACGAAGAGAGACGGACGCGAAAGAGTGGGTCATTATGGTTTAGTAGGCCGATTTGGGGCATTATGGGTCAACTTGGCTCTGTGGGTCGTTTTGGTTAGAGAGTCAATGGGTGTTTTGGTCGGTAATTTTACCGGTAAGTGTTTGAAACAATTGAATAATGCAGTATCACATTATTGAAACTATTCGTGTGCTGCTAACAGCTTGGCTTCTGTAGAGATTTATAGAAACCGTATAGCTATGTGATTACCCTATCCTATAATCGCTACTTTGCCTTGCGTTTTTCCTCGATGTCGGAGTTAACAAAGGGCAAGGCAAGACAATCCAACTCGGCTGCGATTATGAAGTATAGGTTATGGGTGAGCTTTTTTTATGGGTATAGTTACGCATAACCGGCAGTGGCCAGTTCGTTCTGCGAGTTGTATAAACTTTTGTTGGTATTGTGATTCGATCCCGAGTCTGTTTGTCTTGGAGCCGACTACTGACCACTCGGCTATGCTTGCTCACATTACAGAGGGTCTCCGGGGATCCCTAACAAAGCTAGCAATGCACGTAGGGACTGTATTTTTGTACTCTCATCTTGGTGGAGGGCTGCTATTTGGTTGTAACTAGGCGGTAACCCGTCTAAGGTTGGCATGTGTTTGGGTAATTGATGTGTCAAGTCCCCATCCTCCCCTCTTGGTGGGCAACAACCTTCACTACGTGTGGAGGATGGATTGGGTCGTAAATGAATTCACGTTGACAGCCACTTATCCACCTCTCGTTGCACACGGTGTGCAGCTATTCAATCTCAGTTATCCTTGCACTTCTCCATTGTGATTTCTAATTATGGTATGAGATGGCGTTCATGTTCCTTTGACAGGTGCGAGCTTTAGACGATCACTCGTGTATTGTTTTGATTCGGAGAAGCAGATAACGTAGGAACACAACAGCCAATCAGAGCTTGCTGCCCTTATTAATCCTCGCTCGCTTACGGCATTGCTAATGTAGGTAATGTGAACATGACATCAGGTAGATTCCGCTTCGAGAGCCACGAGGCGAGGGGGAGGTTGAGAAATGTAATTGTCCTACGTCAAGACGAACTAACTGGTCATCGTCGGTTGTACACACAATCACGCAAACTCACCGTATCCTACTTACTATCGATGACCAGCCAACACAGATTAATTATTTGTAGTTTCTTTTTTTTTTTCATAAGTGTAGCTGCCCTAACTAACAATCCACCTAAAACCAAAACTAGTATAAGAGAAGCCGCCAAGTTTCAAAAAGGGTCGGCATTTCAAAGTAGTGATATCATTCAACCAGAGAAAGGCCGCCAAGGTTAATCCTGTTAGCCAAGTTAATCGCACCTAATAATAGTTCGAAAGTTAAATGAACACTAGAATATTGCTACTGGCGGTAGCAATCTTCAAGTTTTCATTTAATGCCCAAAGTATTATTCAGTGCGATTAACTTGGCTAACCTTGCGACCTTTCCCTGGTTGAATGATATCACTGCTTTGAAAGGCCGACCGTTTTTTTTTTAAGTTGGTGGCTTCTCTTATACTAGTTTTGGTTTTGGGTGGATATCACAGCCTTCACAGCTTTCATAGGACTGTGAACGAACGAAGGATCAGACGGTTTAATCGTCCCCTCTACCTTTTCTGTCTGGAGGAATTTTATGTCTATAAATTTGCTCATTCATAATTTTCACATTTGCCGTGGCCCAATTAGCCGTTACGCCAGTGAAATTGACACGGTCAGAATTGCTTAGACTTGTAAATGTACAGAGAATTTCATGGTCTAATCATCACCTTTACCTGTTTTGTCCGGAGGTATTGTATGTCTATTGATGTCATTTAGAATTTCGACATTTGCCAATGCCCAATTTACAATTAGTTGAGCCAAAGTGGCGCGGTTGTGGTTTATTGTTTGTGTTTGTTTCACAGGCTTAAGTTTGTTCGATCGCAATTTTGAGCTTACTGGCTACCAAACGCTGATGTTGGTTCGTTTCGCTCACTCACAAGGTTAATTTGAATCACGGCACGTAGCTGTAATTGTTCACTCAAATAATCAGGTAAGCGCATCCAGATTGGTGATGACTGATGTTTATCAATGGCGTATTGCGTAAATAATGTGGTTCACGAATAACAATCGGTGCAAGACATAATGTTGATTGTTGCCAACTGAAACAAGCTGACGTCATCATACCGCTTTTGAGGGAAGAAACAGTTTCGTCTTTGTCGGCCACCATAGTCAGCTATCAAATAATTGTTAAGTATATT
>JAHWFP010184186.1:14340-50149 GCA_023313725.1 Lithobius niger | reverse complement strand
GCGTAGCCTGATGCAGGGCCTGTCACCACGCTGACACTGAAGGCAAGAGGAAAAAAGGGTTTACAGTGGTAAGGGAGATGCGCTGATTGAGTGAGCGAAGCGAACGAAGATCAGCGTTTGTCATCAAGCATACACAAAATAGGCATAAAGAAACTTAATGTTAATGAAGCATGGAATTAAACATGAGTGACAGGCTGCACAATGACACTGGAAATCGTCCCAGTGTTTTTAACGGTGCATCAAATACCACCCGTGCGTAGCACGGGCTTCCGCTAGTCTATATTAATAAAAACGAGTTGCAGTGTTGTAAAACGGCCACCCTACCCAGACGATACCCGTCTAATTATAACAGTAACATTGCTGCGTTGATTGTCAACAACACCCGACCACCCGTCTAATAGTAACAGTATTCGATTACCGTAAACGGAATGATTGTTGGCAATAAACTAAAACTAATTGTTGTCAGTCAACTGAAACGATGGATAAAACAATGCTTCAGTTCAGGCGCATGGTTAAGTACATAGAGTCTGGATCCGGGTCCGGGTTAACCCGTGCGCGCAAACTGAAAACGTAACTTTTAATGGATAAAACAATGCTTCACGTATATCTCACTGGAACCGGCTTCATCATAATGTGATTGAAGCCAGATCTGTTAATGGCTGGAAGGCAGCCTATAACAAAACACTTTCTGCGAGCAGTGATCTCTCTGCTCATCCAACCATACAAGCTTGGCTTTGGTTGTGTATATTTAGTTTTAGTTTAAGTTTAAGTACTTAACATTAAACCGCTGGCTAAAGGTTCTGTCTTTGTAGATGATTAACATTAAAGGATTATGAAACTCGGTTAAACATTCAACAAAAATGACAAAGCCGGCTGGCTAAAGATTTAGACTTTGCTGTACAAAGGCGTATTTGTTGATTTACGTTGTACCAAGGCTTATTTATTTACCTCAGGTTGAAATATTCATATGAAAGTGCATGGAGTCCGGGTCAGGGGAGGCACTGATTGAGTGATCGAAGCGAACGAAAATCAGCGTTTGTTAGCCAGAGTAATCAAAAATACATAGACGGCATTTACACGGCATATACACGGCATGGACGTGCTTCCACTACAAACACATGACAGCGCAAACCATCTCAATGTTACAAACACCATCCGTGTCCCACCCTTAACCGCTTGCTAAAGGTACTGTCGTTATGGACATTTAAAATAAAAGGATTATTGAAAGTCGGTTAAATATGGAAAAAAATAACAAAGCCTGTGGCCTAAAGGTTTCGCCTTTCCGGGGTCAGAGATGATGCTCATTGAGTGAGCGAAGCAGACGAAAATCGTGCGCAAAAATACATAAACAGGATACACACCTTCCGCAACAAACACATAAGAGAGCAAGCCGTCCCAATGTTGCTAATAGTGCATCAAACACCACCCACGTACAGCACGGGCTTCAGCTAGTCTTTTAATATTTTCCACTCATATTTAGCATGTAATCTTTGGATTGGTGAACATGTGTCCGAATGTTTATTAATTTCCGATTTGTCACATCTGTGAACTGGACTTGAGCTGGAATCGTGATTTTCATTTTTGGCTTCTTGTTTTTGTGGCACAGCAGGTTTCTACTATGCTCTCTACAGAGAAAACTATTTGACATATAAAGTTGGATCTTAGCTTATTTTACAATTATTGCTCTGATCATTTCTCCTTTCCATAAGCCTTACCGAATTGGTGAAGTGGTTCAAGATTTAGGGAGCTCTATACGCCCAGAATGATTGTTTTACATTGTTTAAACATTGTTGTTACGTAAATGCCAATCAGCAAACGACAGATACAAGACGTAGACTGAAGATCAAAGGGTTTGTATCTATATTGGTTTATGCAAACCATAATTTGGTAAAGATACAAAACATTAAAACATGTTAACCAAACTGCATGGTTCGCCAAAGTAGTTTGAAGCACTAGTTTGGTATTTAATTAAGGTGGGTCGGATTTTTCCTTATACAGGAAAATTGGTACTGTTTCAAAAATCAAAAAAGTTGGTGCAGTTCCAAAATAATTTTTTTTTTTAGGAGGGCCATATATAAAGCAAGATCAGACGAGGAAAATTTAGTCCAGATGCAGTTCTGGACTCGAACACACGGCCTCCCAACCCTGGTGCAGTTGGGCAGGGCTACATGCACCATATGAGTAGGGAATCTCCACTACTGGCTCCCCTCTCGGGTGGTAGTAATTCCCCTCTAGAGTGGCAGTAACTCCCCTTTATGGGTTGGTAGTAATTCCCCGTTTGGGTTGGAGTAACTCCCCGTGTAGGGTCCAGAAATAAAATGTAAAATATTTCCATTTATTTTGGTAGTCCTGTGTAAGGAATATTCATTTTTTTAAAGTGTATCTGCTAAATTTTAATTCGTCTTTTCTTAGGAACTCCAGTTTATCTCATTTTGTCCTCGTGTTTTTTTGGGGAAAATTGTTTAGTATATAATAAAGAATAATAATAAAAGGAATGAACTATTTTCTTTCAAGAAAAAGAAAATGAATTCAAAATCATCGTTTATGTGTGCATACCGTGGAAAGGTCTACACAACTCAGCAAACTTTGATTTATCATCTTCCTAACCATCGATCCGATCTTCGACCACAGTGTTTACGCTTCGAAAACGAGTTGAAAGATATTGAAGGTGAAGTAAGGTGCAAGTTGGTGCATAATGATACGCATCGAACTTATATCCGTAAAATTGAATGTCTTGATTCATCTTGAGCGCTCAATCTACTGTATTGTTCGCTTAAATTCTTATCACCACTAGCTTGGATCAACTGACCAATTGTAAATTTCAACTGTGTTTAGAGGCAGATTTTACCAGGGATTCCAACACCATGCGAGCCTATTTTTGGTCCCTCTATACAGCTATTTACAATGAATCTGATATTTCGGAAATCTTGGAGGATGCTTGCAAAAAAATACAACAGTCAGTCGAAATTTTCGAAAAAAGGTTGTGGTTGGCGCTTTTTGAAACTTTGGGGTATAACCGTAAAACTGGCAAAAATCAATCCTTTTTGCCCTAGTTTTCTTACCCTTGCCGAGTGCATTACGCAAGAAAAGCAAAGTTATAGTGAATGTGGAAAATTCTGACGAAAAGTGCTTTCTATATTCCGTTTTAGCCGCTAAAATGAAGTGCTACGAAACCGAAGTTAAATATTACGAACGATTTTTGAATACCGTAGACCATTCCATGTTGACGTTCCCCTTGAGTCTACGGCAAATTGATTCCTTCGAACGAGTCAACAATTTGTCCATTAACGTAATTTCTTACAAGGGATCGATAGGGTTACACCCGGTGAGAGTGAACAAAAATATGGAAGGAGAACTAATTGACCTGTTACTAATAGCCGACAAAAAAGGAAATACTCATTACTACACCATCCGCGATATTGATAGGGTACTCCGATTTTGAGGTGTTGGAAGTAACAGGAAATTTTACTGTCATCACTGCTTCACTGCCTTTGGTAAAGAACAATTCATGATGGAGCACACCAGTAAATGTGTGAGATTGAATAGGGTGCCAGTACTCACTTTCTTACCACCCGGCGCTAACACGTTAAAATTCCTTTACTATGATAGACACAATCCTCATCCTTGGGTAATTTATGCAGATTTCGAATGTATGCTCAGACCCGTGCAAAATAGTAGCAGCGATCCATCCTCGAGTTCGTCTACTAAAGTCAGTTTGCATTCGCCTACTAGTTTTGGCTACGTCGTTGATGGTCCAGAAAATGAAATCGTAAGTCAAAAATTCTACCTCGGCGAAGACGCGGTGGATGAGTTTAACGAATGCATGAATAGCGAAATTCAAAAGTTTGCCTCGATTATCTCACGACCGAAACATCTGATGATCACTGCCGACGGTGAAATTCGGTTCTCGAAAACCGATACTTGTTACTACTTCAACAAAGTCATCATCTCCAATAAAGTGGAAGATCACTGCCACTTCACGGGAAAGTTCAGAGGTGCTTCTCACGTAAAATGCAATATGGAGGCTAGGACAATAAATACTATCCCGGTCGTCTTCCATAACTTGGAAAGTTACGATATGCATCTACTGATTTCTGCGACAGAAAACTTCCCTTCGGGAGTAGACGTTCTTGCTAGAAACACCGAGCGTTTCATGAGTATGACCATTACGCGTTACTTTTCCTTCGGTGGAAAGGACCTTTTGGTAAGGTTGCGGTTTTTAGACAGTTATAGTTTCCTATCTTCCTCGCTCGAAACTTAGGCTAAAAACCACAAGAAAGATCGACCCTTCCCCATCTTAAAAACTGCTCTCGATTCGGTAGACTGGTTTGAGCCAGAAGCGAAAAAGGAAGAAATCTTGGATTTATTGACGCAAAAAGGCCACTACCTGTACGAGTACGTGCAGTCTATGGATGTGTTTGAGGAACAGGAATTACCTTTTAAAGCGGCATTCTTCTCCTCTCTACGAGGCGAAGGCATCACCGACACGGAGTACGATCATGCAACGTCAGTTTGGAAGTTGCTGAAGGAGAAGGTTTTTAAATATTACCATCTCGTATATCAGATGATCGACGTGTATCTTCTAGCCGACATTTTTCAGACTTTCATGGAAACTTGCTCGGTCAATGATGGCATAGATCCTTGCTACTACGTATCCACACCTGGGTTTAGTTGGGCAGCCGCGTTAAAAAAAACCAAAGCCGAACTAGAACTTTACGCACGGAGGAAAGCATAACTTTATAACTTCCGGTATCAGAGGTGAAAGAACTTTTGTGTTGAAAAGGCATTCGATCGCCAATAACAAACATCTACTAGATACATCTGTCTGTATCTAGTCTGTATCTAGTCTGTATCTAGTCGATTTGGATATCAACACCTTATACGGGCTAGCCATGACGGAATTCCTTCCCTACGATCGATTCAGCTGGCTGACGGGGAAAGAAATTTCTGAATTTCGCTTGGCATCGGTCAAAAAAGATTCGGAATACGGCTATATATTGGAAGTGGACTTGGACTATCCACCTGAGCTACACGACGATCACAACGATTATCCTTTAGGTGTTTATCCGTCAAGTTGTCCGATATTCCAAAAAATCTGTCAAGTACAGCACTCTGCCACACGCGGATTCATTCAAGATCCTCAATGAAAATATCATGCAAGTAAACTTGAGACTTCGTAACATCAAATGCGACTTACCGACTTACTCCGGTTTTTGCATCCTCGAACTTTCCAAACTCACAATGTATGAATTTCACTACGAGTTCATGCGTCCAAAATATGGAGACCGAGAGTGTTTACTTTTCACGGATACCGACAGTCTGTTCTATGAGGTAGAGACTGAAGATTTTTACCGGGACATGGAAATTGAGTCAGATATATTCGATACCAGCAATTATGATCCATCACATCCTCTGTATAGTATTAAAAACAAACAAGTCCTGGGGAAAATGAAAGATGAGATGGCAGGCATCCCGGTGAAAGCAAAATTGCTGATGAGAGTATTAGAAAGGATAAAGGGATTAGTAAAGCGTTTATCCAAAAAAGTCTCAGTCAAGAAGACTACAAAAATGCGCTATTTTCTGAAACATCGTCAAAAGCCACATGGATGAGCATTCAAAGTAAGGATCATCAGCTCAGTATGGTTGAAATTTCCAAATCTTCCGTATCTCCTTACGACGATAAGAGATTCGTGTTGGATGTGGAATAAATATGTTAGCGCACGGTCACTACAGAACGGGTATAGCGCATGATTTTATAGACGGTATAATCGATCCGATGGAGGAAGAAGAAGCTAAAGAGCAAGCTTCGCTGGAGAAAGAAGAGGAGGCAGAAGCATCAGCCGCTGAAATACCAACACGAAGCAAAGAAGAAAAAATAGTGTCTAATAAAAAGAAAAGAGCCGCGGCTGCTCGTAAGAAATGTGCGATAGAAACTGTCCAACAGAGAAAAGCTAGGTTGGAGAAACGTGCGACGGAAATTGTCGAACAGAGAAAAGCTAGGTTGGAGAAAATGGCCAGTGCTTTTCGTACAAAACTTGCAACAGAAACTGTCGAACAGAGAGAATCTCGGTTGGAGAAAATGGCCGCCGCTAAAAGAAGAAAATTAATATTCAGACGAACTGCAAATATGATCTGTTGTACTTAAAAATCAAGTAGAAAGTATTTAAAAGGATAAACTGCTAATGTTATCAGTCCAGCTATTAAATTTTTAATCATATCCCATCCACTTAACGAAGTAGAGCATTTTCCCATCTGTACCTTTCTTTTGTCATAATACTTTCTTTAATGAAAATAAATCGGGGACGAGAGTTATTTGAATTTCAAACCTCCGAGCACCGGTTTGTTCAATTCGTCTTTTAATAGATAAGTAACAGGTTCAGTTTTTTGGACTTTATGGATTGTAAAAACTTCATTAGTACAATTTTGTAAATAACCTTTATCAAAAATTTTCTTAACTTTAGAAATTCTGACTTTGTTTCCTACAACGCATTTGGGTTTTTTCAACGATTTTTTCGGTTTAATTTTCAGTGACGATTCGTGACGTCTGGTTACTTCCCTCGGTTTTAATTTAGTTGTGGCGTGAACCGTGTCACTGTACTGTGAAACTAACGCATCAATAATGTGTATCCATTGGTAGTTCCCCTGCTTGGTGAATTGTTTTCACATGCGAGTTTTCAGCGTTCTGTTGAAACGTTCTACAACGCTTGCTTTCTTCTCAGAGTGGGTAGAGTACAGGTTGATGTTGTGACGCTTAAGGAGTGCTTTAAAGTTTTTATTGTAGAATTCACTGCCTAAATCAACTTGTAAATTTTTTAGGGGTTGTCGTTCCTTCGAGTATCTTTTTAAAGGCTTCCGTAACGACCACATCGGTCTTTGATTTAAGCGGAATGGCCCAAGAAAACTTGGACATGACGTTAATGCAAGTCAGTAGGTAGTTAAATCCTTCATTAACGTTAGAGTAAGGTATCATTTCCACCAAGTCCGCTTGCTATAGATCATTCAGACTCCGCACAATCACTTACCGCCTCGGAAAATGTTTCCGCGTCGGTTTGTACAGTTCGTTTACGAGTTGATCCATTTCGGTTTTTTTCCCTTCCTATTCCGAACTTGAGCTTCATCCCCATGATTTTTTTAACGATCGCAGCGGCTAATTTTTCTCTCCAAGAGGTCGAAGGATCTTTACGTACTTTTTGAGCTTTAGATATAAGAATTTCATCCGCGACGCGCCGTTCGTTTAAATTTCAACTTTTTGAGTAGGCAATGTCATGTTCTTTACACGCCTCATCCAGTTTATTTATTCCAGGATCCCCTCTAGCTAATCTCTGGTTTAGTTTTGTTCCTGGTCCCCAATATTGATATCCAGGTAAATGTAGTTCAACCGGTAAATGGTCTACGGTTTTATTTACAATTCTTTCCCAAACTTGATGAAGGAAGCTTTTTTCGTTCCGCACACTTCGCAAAAGTAGACTTCCATGCTTCTGTTATTTTTCGATGTAATAATAGTAGGAGGTTTGGACTGGTTAGGTGTCGATCGTTTACATTTCACGCAATACTTCATCTTGGCCTCTTTTTTTATTATACAAAATTTTTTTATTGTAAACCTAAATTCTGATAAGTGTTCTTTCTTTCTCGGGCCGTGATGACTCGTCGTTGTTCCAATTCCGATAACATTTCTATCACTTCGTTCCTGTGACCGTCGTGACCCGCTTGGGTTGACCCGTACAAAAGTCTCAGTCTTTCGACCAGATCGTTAGGATCGTCGTAATACCTGTAGTCCACCCTGCTGCCGGTTTTTTTTACCATACCAGTTCCCTTTTTCTTCGTTTTCATATCCTCCCAGATAGGACTGATTATCGACGCGTACTTGGCACTACGATTCGACTTAGGTTTTTGAGTGCCCGGATATTGTTTTGGTAGATAGCGTGCGTGTTTTTTAAAAGAGAAGCGTAACTCGCCTTGACTTCGGGAGTGTACGACGGCTCCTTCAAATCCTTAAAAACCAGCAAACTCGAAAGTCCTCGTCTTCCCGCGTATTGATTACCACCGACCACTATGTCGTTCTCGAATATATTTAGGGGTTTATTAGCGAAGCTCATTTCTCCAGTTTTCATGTCGTATTGCAGTCTGAAGACAGGATCGGTCTCTTTCAGATTTTGGAAAAATTTCATCAGAAAATATTTCGCCGTTTGGCCTATGACTTGGCCAGGTAACAGACTATCCAAAGATCTGAGGGTTGGAAAAATTGGAAGTTCTGGAGGCGTCGACATGCGTCTGATTTGTATTGCCGAAAGTGTGGGGGTGACTTTCAAACCCGTACTGATAGATGCATATTCGGTTCGCGTAGCTGGAGTCGAGTATCTGGAAAGATTGGGATCTCGGGCTATCGGAGTTGAATGCTCGACGGAAGGTTTCGGTGATTGAAACTTCTCCTTATCGTTCACCGTGGTTTACCACTCTTCATCATCCTCATCCTCGGATTTATAAGTTTTTTTATGGGAGTAATAATTCGTATACGTTTTAGTCGTTACTCGTTGGAAAACCGGCAATCGGTTTCGCAGGACTCGCTTCGGATGTGGATTAACAATGGTAGGTTTCAAAGTACTAACGACGGGTTTAAAAAATTCGTGTAAAGATTTTTCTTGATCTCGTTTGTCCAATTGTTGATTCAAAAGTTTTTCCCGTAAACGTTTTTTGAGATTTACTATTTCATGTTACTTTTCCATGTTATCTTTTTTCTTTCTTTTGTTTTTATCATCGAATGAAAACGTACGTTTATAACGTCCCTCGTTCAACGTTTTGTCGATCGATAAAAACCCGTACGGATCGTCCCAACATGTTCCACACAACGTTTTAAACTCCGGAAATTCCATGTAAGGACCGACGTGATTTTCGTACAAATGTTTCAAGTCTAAATCGTCCATGGGAAATACGATTAATAAATTGGCGTTATCTCTAACCACTTGTTTGGGAATTCTGGTGTAAGACTGACTGCAATGAAAAACGTCGGCGTTAGAATGACGGCCTTGAGCGAAGTAACGTGCTATGTTTTTTGTTTGTATAAAAGAACATCAGCAAAAACCACGAGATTACGAAACTTGGTGTCCAATTCCTCGGGAGGAATTAAATCGTTTTGAGAGTCGTGAAAACTCGCTATATCCCGTCCTACAGTTCCCTCAATTTTGGAAAATATAGACTGTAAAGCTCGGTATTTTGCTTGACACAGAGTTTTGCTGCACACGTATAATCTGTCGTAATACAACCATCCTTCATTACAGATAAAATTAAACAGTTAGTTCGTCTTTCCGCAGTTTGCCGGTTCTATAATCAGGCATCTGATGTTTGAAGGTAGAAATGGGTGATTTTTGGGTTTCTTGATCGGCACGAAGAAATCGTAATTTTGAATATCCATTGTTTTTTCTTATTCGGAAATTAAACTCATAAAGTCTTTATCCGAAAACTTTTCGTTAGATGTATTAGATTCAACGACTCCGTAATGTATGTTACACCAAAGTGTTAAGGTTCTGGGAGCGTCGTTGCTGATGTACACAGAGTTTATTTTACCATTAACTTCCGACATGGACCTACTTCCGCACGGAGCCAAGTTAAACCACGATTTTTCTATAACGTTTTTGGTAAGTTTTCCTTTAGTTTTGTGGATGTTGTTGTACACCCATGTTTATCCGACTCACCGTTTGCCTTTTGACAAAATGGGTAGCAGGTGAAAGCTGGGTGCGAGTAATTTGGATAACTGAACATCGTCAAAGAAACGGGTTTCTTCTCGTCGGTTTCAATTTTTAATTTTTCGCAGATGTATCGTTTAAGATTTTTCATCGCGGTTTGAGACCCAGGGGTCGACGGAGAAATCCACCCCTTACACCTGGAATCTTTGTTCAAAATGGGAAAACCTATTCCTTTTAAATCCTCGAATTCTACGGAAGGAGATAAGACGTACTTTACTCCATTTTTTTAATTTGTCGCGTTTTCTTTTCTTAACTTCTAGAGAATTTGATTGCAACAGACTCGAAAGATTTCCATACCAGGTAGAATGAGACATTTTTGACATTTCTTATTCCTTTTGTTTATATATAAAATAAAAGAATCGTCAAAATGCCAGTTAATAAATTTGGACAGTCTTTGAAACGAACGCAAAGAGATGTGAAAGGGGTTCTGGGTATAGGATTTATATTATACCTGAACCATGATTACGACATGCAGAATAAGCGACTTACTAAAGTCGGAGCTGCTACAGAACCCGAAGATGTCGTAATTTATTCTCAATTTACTGAATAAGAAAACAAAGTAATAAAATTTATAGCCGACGTAGGATTGAAGAAAGATGCGGATGGACATTTTAACGATGAAAAGAAACGTATTAAAGATATCGAAACTCCCTCACAATCTAAGGATGCGGCGACTAAGGATTACGTCGATTCAAAAACTGTATCGGACATGCAAATGTTTCGCTTAACTAATCTAGCTGCTGGTATAGATCCCGAAGATGCGGTGACTTCTTCTCAGTTGAAAGATGTAAAAAATTTAAAAACTACGTTGGAGGAAAGTGCCAATGGTCAACTCGACGCGAAAGATAGACGAATCAAGGATCTGGCATCCCTGCACAATCTAAAGACGCGGCGAATAAAGAATACGTTGATGTGAACCTTCTCGTCATAAACGAAGTGGAAACCAAACTCGGTTATGCTTTGAAGGAAGGTTCCGATGGACTGCTAAATGCAAAAAGTAAGTGAATCAAGGACCTTGCATCCCCCACACAATCTAAGGATGCTGCGAGTAAAGAATACGTCGACGCGAAGCATCTCGTCATAAACGAAGTAGAAACCAAACTCTGTTACACTTTTAAGAAAGGTCCCGATGGCCTGCTCGATGCAAAAAATTAACGAATCAAGGACCTTGCATCCCCCACACAATCTAAGGATGCCGCGAATAAAGAATACGTCGATGCGAAGCTTCTCGGTATAAACGAATTAGAAACTAAACTTGACAATGCCTTGATCATGGACTCTCGCGACATATTCGACGCAAAAAATAAACGAATCAGTAACTTGGTGAGCCCCAAAAGCCCTTCGGAAGCTGTTAATAGAGACTATTTCTTTGAGGTTATTAGAGATGCCTAGGAAATAGACAAACTTCAAATGACATTGAACGAGGATGAGGATGGGGTACTCGATGTAAAAAATAGACAAATCAAATTTACGCTCCCTCCAACCGCAGAACATGACGTGGGTACTAAGGGTTACGTCGATAGTCGAATGGTTACTTTAGACGTAGAAAAAAAAACTCCTACCAGACACGGAGGAAGCCAAGAATCATTTTGAAAACGTCGGTTTTGTGATGGAAAGATATATAAATCCACGTATCGACTGTATAGTTACTTTTTGCGGAACTAGGCCTTACCCTAAAGGTCACTTTTTCACATGTAACAATAACTATCCTCGCCAATACTACTTATCGACATCCGGTTGGTGTATCCTGGGTATGAGTATAGGAAGTAGCAGAGACTATATATCTAGTTCAGACCCTCCAGATATAAAGATACGGTGTTTAATAACTAGGTTTTTAGATTTGTTGAAAAGTATACCCGAAGACAAAGGATTTCAAGTTTATCTCGGTCCCGAGAGACTTCTCCAACCATCAACTCTAAGTATAACGGAAATACCAATCATCGTGCGCGATGGTCACGTGATTTGTATAATGGCTGATACGGCAAGTACGGAGGATAAAGATTACCAGTTAGATATATACCTAACCAAGACGCGTTGTGTAACATGGTCAAAGCAGAGACCATATACCAATCCATACGAAGAACAATGGGGATAACCGAGTTAAAGAGCTAACCGTCTTAAAATATCTTCGTATTCATAAGTAGTAAGATAAGTGTACGTAGTACCATCACTTCCGGTCACGTGACCACCGCTGCCATCTTGGATTATGACATCACTTCCGGTTTTTGACGTAAATTTCCGGTTTTTTAACGTCATTTCCGGCCTAAGAAGGTGTACGTACTAACACACCGGAAATGCTACCATCTTGTATCCGTCGTATTGGATCTGTGACATCACAAACCGAAAATGACGTCAAAAACCGGAAATGACGTCAAAAAATGCATTTTTCACCCGGAAATGACGTCACAATGAAGTGTTTTACCCACCCAACGTGATTTACCCTTCTTACCCCTATTTACCCCTCTATACCCCTCTCATATATTGAAAACCCAAGAAAGTACTTGAAGTGGCTGAGACATTTGGAAGTATTAGAATATTAGAAAAGAAATGGACAAGGAAACCGTTTTAACTACAAACAACTGTCTATTCATAGACACACAAACAAATTACATTGCAAGTATGGACTTGGCATGTATGTACATGTTCTCAAATTCATCATGGGGAAAAAGGGATGAATGTACCATTGTGATCCATATAAGCAAACACACTAGTACTATAACATGAAAGTGTTTTACCCACCCAATATGATTTACTCTTCTTACCCCTATTTACCCCTCTATACCCCTCTCATATATTGAAAACCTAAGAAAGTACTCGAAGTGGCTGAGACCTTTGGAAGTATTAGAATATCAGAAAAGAATTGGACAAGGAAACCATTTTAAATACAAACAAACAGTACTGATTTAGCAAACATGAAATAAAATGTTATGTCGTTCTTTTTGTGTCTAACGATTTGCAATCGACTTGTATACATAATGTTCCGTTTAAATCTAATTCGAATAACAAAGGGTCATAGTCGTTCTTTCTGGAGCAAATTATGTTCACAGTTTCGTACACGAAGTTTTCCTTTAAGAGTAATTCAATCTACCGCGACATACAACCAGTTTCCATCGTAATTATACCATTGAAAGCGTGAAGCACAAGTCATGAGTCACGCATGAACGGAAAAAAAAAAGAAAATCAAAACCACTTCGTGCTCGTATAAATAACCTTGGGCGGTAGTATTATCGTCTAGCGTGGAATCATAATAACAGAACGTGTAAAGCGAAAACAAAGCAGCGAATAATCTAAGTCCACACCTAATAACATTTTTGGCATGACCCTGAGACAGAATGAACCAACTCCTAAGAAGTTAGACTTATTCTTAATAAAGATTAAAAACAGATACTGTTTTAATCCATACTAAGTAACTAGTCAAGGTTTATTTTCGCGCGGGCAATGTGTTTTATGGAAGCCAAGGAGCGAATCCGTCAGCTATAAAAAGGTGACGACAACCTTGCTGGACAACTTAAATATTTGAAAATTTAATTTAAAAAATGTAAAGTGTCCAGGCACGCAATTAAGAAAGGATGCCATTAAAATTTTGAAGGTAAGGCAATTTTTGTCAATTTTGAAAATAAACAAATTTTGTAAAGTTAAATTTACAGCATAATGTTTGTAAAAAAAAAATGTGTTATATGTTGAATCGGAGAGGATGAGGGGAACTGCGGGGGTTCATATATTCATTTTATTTTATTTTCACAATTTCAATAAAAAATTCAAAACAATCTTCAGGACTTCTTCATACGTAGCAATCATGGCTTGTAACCTGCGAAGAAACGGAAAAAAAACAGGTAAATTAACAAGAGTTAAAAATAATACAAAAGACTGACAAAGATGTTAGATTAATTTAGAAATAAAAATAAACAAACAAACAAATATGCAGCAACATACCAATCGAAATAACATAAATTTCCTCAGTGCACATTTCTAAAACATGAGAATGAACGGGTTTAAAATGGACTTTATGTGATAACCTCATCATCAATTATCGAAATGGGACCCAGACAAAATTAAAAGTCACCTACCTTCCTTCTACACACGGCACACCGCACAATGTCCGCACAACTCACTAGCAGTAGACTGATCGTATCTGCAGTAAAATGTAATGGCAACGGTAGGACTAACAAGCACTAAATTACAACAAACGAAAATATCAACACAAAACAAACGTAAAATAAAAGTGGAATAAGCGAGGAGCAAAAAATCAGGTGTTGAAGAGCAAACACTGACTGATCGCTCAAAGTAGACTGTAAAGTAACATAAAATAAAATCAAAAGATCCAAAATTTAAACGGCATAGGCCTGCCGCCAATATGTCCCAAATAGTAATTGGTTGTAGCTCTTCATTTGTCACGAAACACTCGTCTCCCTGCTATAATACGGAAAAATCCTGGTCGGCCAAAGACGACTGTAAAAATAAAACAAACAAACAAAAAAAAAATCACGTAAAATCAAAAGAAATTCAAAAAAAATCTTAAAATTCTTAAAATTCTTAAAATCACTTTTACTACAATCCAAAGGTTAACTGTCAGATCCATTCCTTTATTCCGCACAAAACGTTCATCGTCCTGTTAAATAAATAAAATAATAGGTAAAAACTTAAACAAAATATGAATTTAAAAGAAAGTAAGCACTTTTAAAAAACCACTTACCAAATATTTAACATAAGCTTAACGAACGGGAGATAGGAAAGGACAGGTCGATTTCATGCGTCCGTCTCGGTCGGAGGAAAAGCTGGAAATGAGACGAAACCTAGTTTGTCCTTTCTTTTTCCCATTGGAATGCCTAGGGACATAGTAAATGCACGGAACTGATGTTGCACAATGTTGCAGAAGGAGCGAAGATAAAAACAAATAAAATTCTAGGCCAACCAGATCATGCTTCCAGACTCTCTTACTTCGTCACGAGCGTCAAGGACTCTGACGTCACAAGCGAGAGGAGCAGTCTCTGACGTCACAAGGGCAGACGCTCTAGAACTTTCAATACAAACTCGTTCAGATATAAAGAGACCTCGAACAGGGCAAAAGTTGTCATAACCAATTTCCGTAAAAGAACAGTCAAGACCTCCTCTACAGTTCTGTCCAAAAAGCCTTTGTTATAGTGAAAGTTGACAAAATCAAATCTCTTAAAAGGCCAGTGAGTAATACAGTAAATTGTTCCTCTCTCCATTACCTGAATAATGTTCGAAGCGTAGAAAGTCGTTACATTAATTTTATTTGTTAGCCCAAATAATAATGATGTACCGTCTTTCTCTTCTTCGAAACTTAGTCAGGTACACCACTGAAATTGACTGTGTTTTAAATTTGTAACAAATGGGGCTAGACATTTTGTTACAACGAAAAAACACGATCAGTGTACGTGGCTTTACAGAAGAACGTGACTTGAAAGAAGAAAAAGAAGAAAGCAAAAACAAAACAAAAACCACGCTTCGATCGCAACTGTGTCTGACCTCACACAGTGTTAAGAAAAACCTTTCTGTCTTAGGTTTTCTTATCTATGCTTTCCTAAAGTGGAGTCTTATAGTCCGAGACTCCACTTTACGTGAATTAAGATCAGCGTTGGCATAACCCCTATACTACGTTATGTCCGCTCAGATTCACTCGGTCAAACCCAAAAAATTAAACGTAGATCTGAGCGGACATTAGGGGAAAATACAAAATAGCCTTGACCTATTTCTACTGTTGTAAAAATAATTCTTGCACAACAACAAACACGAAAGTAACATTGAGGCAACACAACAATTTGTTATTTACGTTTCGAAAGGATTTAAAGTTACGAAAATTCATTCTGGTATTAAATTCACTGAGAAGCCACAGTCGGTCCATTACATAAATTTTAACAGCATGAAACGAAAGGAGGCAAAGAGTGAATTTGTGCTTTTATTCTACAAACTTTATAATAACTCCTGAAAAATGATGTACTGAAACAGGAAGTCAAAAACACATTGAACACCTCCGTTTATGATATAACAAAGGAAAAAAAAAAGAAAGCTACAATTCATTAGCACTGAACATCATTTTTGTCAAAGATACAAGAGATTAAAGGATTATCTTTTGAAAAAATTAAACGCAACGTGTAAAGACTTGTCAGCTAATGATCCATTAGCTCCATTTTATTGCGAAACAATGTGCAACAAGCTAAATTTTATTTCAAATTTATGTCCCGAAGCCAAATTTCCCACCCATATAAAATACCTTTCACCTACCACCCCACCATCACAACGCACAGCACTCACCATGGACCAACACGTCTCCCCACCCGTCTCTTCACCATCAATTGCGCAACATTTCGACGAAGGAGCAGCTCCCTCCGTCCAGCCACCACGACCAGCCGACTCCAGCATCGTCCGCCCGCCACAACCAGCCGACTCAACCGTCCACCCGATGGAGGGCACGTTACCCACTGAGCCACATCCAGAACTCCCTACTCCAGCTCAACAGCCGCCTACGCCGGCCGGGGAAAGCAAGTGCCGTTCCACACGTTGGCTCAAGCGTAGGAAACTCACGCCTAAGCAACCCATGGTAGGCGAATTATACCATTGTTACGCCATTGTGAAACAATCAGCTCACGGACAGATAGATAAAGGGATGATGTATAATTGTCTGTCAATATTCGAACACGAATTTGATTTACAAGGGTTTTGCGTCGGTGCAACAACTGACGCGATTAACTGTTATTTACGTTTTTCAAGACCAGTCAACATGGACGTGGTGTCAGGATTAATGGCTACGGAATCGACGAATCCTACTCACATGATAGTGCCTCTGTCTACCAAAACCAAGCAAAAAAATTATCTAACGAACATTTACGAAAACGATCCCTACCCACTCGAAACGTTGCAGACTGCTGACCGTCATTTAGTGCCTTTTGACCTGCTCTTACCGAACTTTCTCGCAAAATATGCAAAAGCTCCGTTTGATTTAAGCGACGCCTTTTTAGTAAAGTACAACGCAAACTTCCCTTACGTTGCGGCTCGAATCGCGAATGTAGAAGCTCAGTACTCGCCGCCCAAAAACGAGATTGAAATGTAACTAAGTTGCTTAAATAAAAAAAATAAAAAAATTATTTGAGATGTAAAATACTATTTTATTTCCTAAACAACTACATCATTCTCTATTCCATGTAAGAAAAATTTAATATACAGTTCAAATTATTTTTCGTTAAAGGTGCATCCCTCCTCCTATAAAAAGCCAGCCATCCATTACCGATCCCTCAAAACCAGTCATGGATTTGTCCCTAAAGCACCCCTCTAATCACTTAATAGTAGGTCCCTCAGGGACTGGAAAAACTGAATTAGTTTCTAAATTAATTTTAAATGCCGAAGAAGTGTTCAATCCCGTTCCGACATCCGTGACAATTTGCTACGGAGCAGATTGCATACGAAACTTTAAAATCCAAGTGCAAACTTCCAATAACCTTTATACAGGGATTCGACAAAGATATTTACGAATCCGTGCCTTCGGGCGCATTACTTTGCTTGGACGATTTGGCGCATTGTTTAAAAATCGAATTACTAAATGATGCCTGGGTTAAAGGGGGACACCACCGTAATTTAACTCAAATATTAATAAGTAATAACTTGTATCAGAAAAATTTACGTACAGTCAACTTAAATACGCATTATTTCTACTTGTTCAAGAACGTACGTGACGTTTCTACATTACGTCACCTGGCGGTTCAAATGGGATACGCACCAGCCTTTTTAGTTAGCATATATAAGGCAGCTACGACGGGCGGTCGCGGGTATTTGTTCTTAGATCTTCGACCCGATACGCCGGACCAATTACGTTTCAGAGGCGATTTGCTCAAAACACCTCTCGTTGTTTACATGCCCAAGAATGTCTAAGCAGCGAGTCAAAGACTATCTACCTGTGTTAGCTCTGCTTTCGTCCCGTAAAGTCAAGCCGCACGTGAAAAAAACTCTAATAGCTTGCGCAAATATCCAAGATATAATTTGTTCCGTCGCCCTTAATATTCTCAGAGGAAATTTCCCGTTAAATCAAGCTCTAAAGTCCACACTGAGGTGATACAAGAAAACTCTGCTCTCAATTTCAACAAAAAACTGTTCACGTGCTAAGAAAACTAAAAACATTACTAAACTCCAAACAGGCGGGTTTTTCCCATTATTAGCTCCGCTCCTGGGTGCCGTCGCAGCACCTTTAATAGACGCAGTGAGTGGAATATTTGCCAGATAAACAAAACTAACCTAAACAAAATATGTTTCGACGCATGCAACTAGTGCCTATCGCGGACGAGTCTGCCTCGCTCGCTGCGGCTGCCGGTGTTGGACCACCAACCGTCGCCCCGGGTCCCAACGTCTTGACCAAATCACCTTACGTTCGTTCGTTGGGTAATCTAGACGTTGCCATGCGCGAAGTACTGGCAAACCGTGACATTGACGATTTTTCCAAAGCCAAACTGTACACTCAAACGCTCCAACGTTTTCTAGATAGTAACGAAAAATACGTGTCGGAGCCCTTATGCGTGTTAATGTCCTCGATGGGTGCGGCGACCACACCAGCCAGCTCGCCCGCACCAACGACGCAACAGACAACCACACCGACCGTTAGCAGCACTAGCGTGTTCCCAGCATCCAGTGTAAGTTCTAGCACATCCCCTACTGCTAGCGCGGTAGGGGGCGTGCCCCCCACCCCCACCCCCACGGGTGCAGCAACAGCAGCAGCGAGCGCGGCAGCGCCGCAAACATCGGTATTCAACTGGAGCGATATGGATGATGAAGGAACCAAAGCTGACGTTGATAGTAGCGGGGAAAAAGCTCTCGTTGCCGCTCTCCCTTACGACGAACCTACTAAAAAGGATCCTAATGTGTTTTGGGTACATTGACAAATACAGAGGTCGTATAAGGAAATTTTTAGAAGAAGGCAAAGTGCTTTACAACACGATGGGACAAATCGTGGATCATGAAACTGGTTTAGCTATTCCCGGTTCGAACGTAGTTCAGCTGATACACGGACGAATTTCTGATAATAAATCATTCAGAGAGAAGATGATGCATGCTCCGGGCTGGTCGGTCGTTTCCAGTTTAATTCCCCGGAAGAGTAACTTACGCAGATCCTCCGGTATAATACTGCCTACACCCCCTCCCCTCGTCAGTTCATTACGTTCTTCAACGGACGATGAGCAAACGGCCCGAGGCTCCATCGGCGGGCGCAGCAGCAAAAATAAAAAAAGGCAATCGTCATGGTCGAGCGAGTTTTTTTAATGACATACTAAACACCCATTATTACGATCCTAAAAGTTCCGGTAGCCTGGGGGGTGCGAGACGGCTTCATAGGCGAGCCTCACTCGTCGATCAAAGAATCACGCTCGCTTTTGTTAAACGATGGCTACAATCTCAGGACACGTATACATTATTTAAGCCAGTGACCAGGTCATTTGAACGAAACCGGATCAGAGTGAAGAACGAGAGAGACACAATTTCGGCCGATTTAGCTGACGTGTCCAACCTCGCGGCGCATAATGACAACTATAATTTTTTATTGGTCGTAATTAATGCCTTCTCGAAGTACTTGTGGGTTCGTCCAATTAAAAGAAAAGATGCAATTTCAGTTTCAACAGCATTACGTGATATTTTGCTCGATCCACGTGCCTCGAACGTGGAGTTTTTTACCAGTGATTCCGGGAATGAGTTCCAAAACAGAGCCGTAGGACAGCTGCTACGTCAGCACAACATCAAACAGTATACTACACGCAATGAAGAAATTAAATCGAGTATCAGCGAAAGAGTGATACTCACGCTCCGTGGTCGAATTTCACGTTATTTACATAAAAACAATACGATGAGATTTATCGACGTACTTCAAGACATTGTTGAATCCTACAACAATAGTTATCATCGCAGCATTAAAATGAAGCCCACTCAGGTTAACGAAGCTAATACCGGTGACGTTTTCGTTAATCTTTACGGAGGTGGAGGGTTCCGAACCGGCGATCCGGTGAGACTGGCTTTGAAAACGCACATTTTTAATCGTGGCTACATCCAAGATGGACTCAAGAAGTTGCCTACGTCAGTGGTAAAAATCTCAAACATCCCATTACGACCTATACCGTTAAAGACTGGCACGGCGAACCGATTATCGGTTCTTTTTACAAGCAAGAATTACAAAAAGTAGCCGAGTCTACATCTTATAAAATTGAAACTGTGCTGAGAACACGCAGGAAACGAGGAGGCGGGACCGAGTATTTGGTTAAATGGGAGGGTTATCCAAAGTCCTTTAACACTTGGGTTTCAGACCTAGAACGGTTAAGATGAGTGAGGATACATTTTTAACCCTCCCTCGTAATTCTTCTATGGATATTTTTCCGTATAATACGCTTCAAAAATACATCACTCGGTTGTCATCACCTTTAAATCTGTCCCGTGACTACGAAGTGGCTTTGTGCGAAATTTCGTTTCCAAATAACATAAATCAAGATTCTGCAATTATTTTAAAAAGTGCTGACGAGGAAGCACGGCTCTTGGAGTACAGCTTTACAGAGAGGAAGGAAAGATTGTTGGAGGGGGGTCATTTGAGTCCTATCGAAAGCACCGCAGTGTTACCTTCAACTAAGGGCACGAAACCTTACTCTAGTTACAAGGAATTAATGAACCGTATCAATCTCGACATTCAAGACTTAAAAAAACAATTGCCCGACGGCGATCATATGAAGACTTCCGATGACCCGCGCATCTTGTACAACGAAAGTACACACACGTTTAATATTCGTAATTACGAAGGCAAAGAAACGTACGTCAGGCTTTATTTGGGTCCTAAATTAGCTTCTCGTTTTGACTTCCCAAAATTTGAAATGCTTCCAGATGTTGTGGAACACTCCGTTGAAACTTTGGTGCCAGTCATGGAAACGACTAATACTCCCGTGGACAGTATATACGTGTACACAGATCTAATCCAAGCTAATCACGTGGGTGACTACAAAGTTCCCTTATTGAGAATCGTACCGGTTCGTGGTCAACCGGGGGAAGTTTGCAGCATTGAGTTTAATAGGTTGTACTATTTTCCTATTCAAAAAGAAAGTTTTCAATTTATTGAAATTTTGTTAACTGATGATTCTGGGAGACCTATAGAATTCGGTGATTATGGGAGGACGGTGGTTGTCTTGCATCTTCGTAAAAAAATGCCTTTCGTAGACTATAAGTAAGCTCGCGCTCCCCCCCCTCCCCCGCACACATCGATCGTACATCATGAGAGGCACGTGTCCTTACTCGCAGTACTACCTAGACCAGGCGGGTGGGGGTAAACCCGTGTACTACGGACGTCACGGAGCCCAAACCGGAAACGGATTGGGGTCAATTTTATCTAGCTTAGGAAGAATGGCTATGCCATTTTTAAAGGGGATAGGCAGCTTCCTAGGATGAACGGCTCTCTCTACTGGCGTCGGTATAGGCTCCGACGTGCTGGGAGGCAAGACGTGGAAAGATGCTTCGCGTGACAGGTTTACGGAAGCTGGACGTGACGTCATGAGCGAAGTTGGAAGAAGATTGCAACAACGAGGGAGTGGTCGTAAGCGTAAAAGAAAAGCTTCAAAACTAAACCTAAGTGTTGTAAAAAACGAAAAAAGAAAGGGTCGAAGCCTAAAACCATTCTAGATTAAGCCAACTTATATAACTACCTGTCTTTCCCCTTCGGTGTCATTTTACGTCAGGAGGGTCAGTATGGCGTACCTTCACCCAAATTCGTGCGAATGTCTGCTGAAAAATTTAGATTTGTTCAGCGTCAGTCCCGTTCAGTTATCGATTCAAAAAACTAAAATGGTAGAGTATAGACCCGTCACTACGATAGGAGCTAATCAAGTAATCGATTTTTTGGTTCCGGGATCCGACGATTACATCGATATAACACAAACGTTAATTTACATGCGTGTTAAAGTTGTAAAATCGAGCGATGGTTCGGCCTATACGGCGGACGAAAGTAAACTGATGGGGCCCGTCGATTTGTTGTTGCCCGGACTTTTTTCTCAAGTTGACATCAGTCTGAACGGTAAACTGGCTACTGGTACCAACGACCATTACGGATACAAAGCATTCATGAAGACTATTTGAGTTACGGTAGTGAAGCAAAAAAGACGCAGTTGGAATCCTCACTTTTTGCACCCTATGCTACGCGACAAAACAGACTGGCGAGTGGGGCTGAGATCGATCTCATAGGACGAGTCAGTCACGATTTAGTGAACCAGTCACGACTTATGCTAAATAATACAGAACTGAAATTCAGATTCGTGCCTCAACGAGCAGAATTCTGCATGTATTTAAATGCCGCAGGTATAACCGCCGCCCTCTCGCCCGTCATTGTTCCGTTAGATGCGGCCCTCTATATTCGCAAGGTTCCCCCTTCCCCCTCTATTCTACTAGCTCACGCCAGAACGCTCAGTACAGTTTCCTCGGCAAAATATCCTTACAGAAAAACTGATTTTAAGAGTCACACTTTGTTACAAGGTACACGCAGCGCGACGATCGACAATATTTTCAACGGTGACGTTCCTAGTCGAGTTACTATAGGATTAGTTAAACACGCAGCCTTCAATGGGGTTTATTCAAACGACCCCTTTTTCTTCGAACATTTTGGTTTGACTTCGTTAGCTCTGTCGGTCGACGGGGTGATGCACAACTCGAAACCTCTAACTTGTGATTTTGGCAATAATAAATATGTGCAAGCTTACATGTCGCTGTACAAAGGACTAGGAATACAGTACCACAATACTGGCGTGGACATATCTTACGCCGATTACAAGTCGACTGGTAAGACATTGTTTTGCTTCGATTTGACAGCCGACGGAAACTCGAATAATCCAACTCACGTGTCTTTAGTTAACAATGGCATTGTGCGTGTCGACTTGAAATTTTCTACTGACTTGGCTCAAAACGTCACGGTTGTATTTTTGGGTGAAAAAGAAGCTTTGTTGGAAATTGACGAAAAACGAAACGTACTCTCTACAGAATGAATACGAAACAAATAGACGATATATTGCGTCCATTGTGTAGTGATTTTCAAGGTGTGTTCCCTTCTAATCATATTCCGGAAGGGAAGGGTTGGTTCGTTATTAATCTCGACAAATGTGACAAGCCTGGCAGTCATTGGGTGGTTTTGGGTGACTGCGAGTACTTTGATAGTTTTGGATTGTTACCTCTTACAAGTACTTTGCTCGAACATTTAAAGAAAAGGTGTGATGGAAATAGGTGGTGGTACAATACTGTAAAGCTTCAAGATTTTAACACAAAAACTTGTGGTCATTTTTGTATTTATTATATCTTAAAACGTTGCGAAGGGGCTTCCCCTCTTCAAATTATTGATTTTTTAAGTGTTAAACCTGATGTAGAACGGTTTGTTTACGATTATGTTAATAAGCTCGTAGTGTAATTGTTTATTTTTATGTAAAATAAATTTGTGTAATTTTTATTTATTGTGTATTTTTCTTCTTCCTCAGGCATAGAGATGTTCACGTGTGGACAATGCGGACAGACGTACGGGACGACGGCACTCCTGGCACGGCACACGAGGGCCTTCCACGACCGAAATCACATTTGTGACGTGTGTCATAGGTCCTTCGCAAACGACATCAACGTGCGACGGCACGCCAGAGTACACCTCGTCACGTGCCCCGTCTGCCGGCGTACATTCCCGACGCACTATGCTTTCCTGCATCACAGCATCGAGGCTCACACCGCCCGACCACCAGAGCCACCAGTGTTCAAGGAAGAGGCGTCGGCGCAAAAGTCATACTTCAAAAGGTTTACGTATACGTTGTCCAGCAATACGCGTGACGTTCGTGACTATTTGGAGAACGTAAGACGTAACCTTTTGACTTTGTTCTCCTCTCTACTCGAACAGATGGGGCAATTTAAATTTCTACTCTGTATCAGCGTTGTTTTGGAGAAAATACGTTTCGATGGACAAACTGAACGTATGCCCATCTATTCGTGCAGTGGTGTGCATCAACTGTTGTGTTCAGATTTTATTGATACTGAATTACTTGGTGCCATTGGTAAACTTCTTGATCAATTGGACACCTTTCAGAAACATGGTTCGGGTTGGGTGGTTTTTAGGATCGACAGTTGTGACGTTCATGTGGGAAGGTATGTACCTTTAAGCGGCGGGTGTGGAAATGTAGTACTTAACAAATTTTTGAGAGATAAGCATGCTGTAGTGAACGTTTTGTGTGATGACAATAAGTGCTTCGTGTACAGTGTTCTGGCTGGGTTGTATCCTGCGAATGATAACATCAATAGAGTGAGCCATTATCGTAAATATGACAAATGGTTGGATTTTAGCGGGCTTTCCTTTCCTACACCTATAAGTGAGATTGCAAAATTTGAATCACGGAATAACTTGTGCATTTTATTGTATGGGTACGAAGACAAAAATGTCTTTCCAATTTATTTGAGTAAACGAACCAATAGTCGGGAAGTTAAACTATTGTTGATTAACGGTAATCATTACTGTTGGATTAAGAATTTCAATAGGTTGGTGCATACAAACGATAAGAAATATGTATGTCACTATTGTTTCTCGTACTTCTGTTCCGACGCTGCTTTGGTTGATCACCTTAGTTTATGCAGGACATTTGACCCTCAACAAATCAAAATGCCTACTGAGAAACCGTACATGAAGTTTACGAGGTACGACAAACAATTACCGGTGCCGTACGTGATGTATCTAGATTTTGAATCGATACTTACTAAAATCAGTACGTGTAATCCGGATTCTTCATCCTCTTTTACTCACAAAACGAGTTTGCACCAACCTTGTGGTTATTCTTACGTTGTGGTTGCGCACGATGGCAGCGTTTACGCTCATAGGGTATTTCGAGGTGAAAATGGCATGGAAGACTTTTTTACTCATTTAGAAGTGGTTTATGACGAAATTGAAGAGATAAAAGGTCGAATGCTTCCTTTGGTACCTGATTATGCTTGGTTGTTAGATTATGCTAACGCGACTCATTGTCATATTTGTGGTAATTTGTTCGCCGTTGGTGACATCAGGGTATGCGACCACTGTCATTTGAGCGGTAAGTATAGGGGAGCAGCTCACAATGCGTGTAATTTACAGTACAGGTTTAAGAGCTTTTTACCCATATTGTGTCATAATTTGCGTTCATACGACGCGCACCTCGTAGTAAAAAGTTTGTCTTATTTAAAAATAAGAACATTTCTGTCATTCCACAAAATACTGAAAGGTTCACCTCGATACAAGTTGGAAATTACAGGTTTTTAGACAGTTTTCAATTCTTGTCCGCTTCTTTGAGTACTTTGGTTGGAAACTTAACCGATTTTCCTATAATGAGAAAAATTTTCCAGAAACTCACGCTTTGTTGACCAGGAAGGGTGTATATCCTTACACCTATTGTGACTCATTTTCGAAATTTAATGAGACTCAATTGCCGCCCAAAGAAGCTTTTTATTCAGATTTGACTAATACTCATATTAGCGACGACGAGTATTCGTACGCTGGTACAGTTTGGAGAGAAGCAAATTGTAAGACTTTAGGTCAGTATCACGACATGTACGTTTTGGCTGATTTGACACTTTTGGCCGATGTGTTCGAACAATTTAGAGCTCTTAGTCTGAAACAATACAATTTAGACCCTTGTCATTTTTTCACCCTACCTGGTCTGAGTTGGGAAGCTGCGCTTAGAATGACGGGTGAGAGGTTAGAATTGTTGCAAGACGTAACAATGTACAATTACTCCACTGCCGCCATACGAGGTGGTGTTAGCATAATATCTAAACGGTGTGCCCGTGCCAATAATCCTTTGGTGTCAAATTACGATCCTGATGTTGAACGAAGTTACCTCATGTACATTGATGCCAGTAATTTGTACGGCTTTTGTTTGAGCATGTCATTACCTTATTTGAGTTTTGTATGGTTAACGGAACGAGAGCTCGCTTCGCTCGATTTGAATTCTTTGCCTCCTTGTATAGTTAAAGTTGACATTCAGTATCCTGACAATTTACACGATTCACATAGTGACTATCCTTTGGCTCCCGAGCATGTGGTGATAACTGAAGATATGTTGTCCCCCTTTAACAGAGAACAGGCTGCTAAACAAGGCCCTTACGTTCAGGGTCGAAAATTAGTTCCTCATTTGAATGAACTCAAGGAGTACATTTGTTATTACAAGAATTTGATGTATTACGTTTCGAAAGGGCTTAAAGTCACAAAAATTCATTCTGGCATTAAATTTACCGAGAAGGCTTGGTTGGCCCCATACATCTCTTTTAACAGCATGAAACGAAAAGAGGCAAAGAGTGAATTTGAGAGATCTTTTTACAAGCTGGCAAATAATTCGATTTTTGGGAAAGCCATTCAAAATGTAAGGCGGTACATGAATGTGAAAGTGAGTACTAACGTGAAAAAGTCTCTCAAATTGATGAGCAAGCCTACGGTCGAGTATTTCGATATTTTGGACGATAACTTGATGCTTTTCAAAATGCGTAAACAGACTGTTACTTTGGACAAACCTGTTTTTCTTGGCTGTACTGTTTTGGAATTAAGTAAATTGGTAATGTATTCTCATCACTATGACTACATGTTAGAAAAATACGGTAAGAATTGTAGATTGTTGGGAAGCGACACTGATAGTTTTTTTTACGAAATCAAAACTGACGATGTGTACGCTGACATGGCTCAATCTTTACATCTTTTTGATACTAGCTCCTATCCAACGAGCCATCCCTTGTATTGTACCGATAACAAGGCTAAACCTGGAGTTTTCAAGGATGAGTGCAATTCAATGCCTATAGAGTCATTTATTGGTTTGAACAGTAAATTGTATTGTTACACTTGTAATAATAGTAATGTCAAGAAAGTGGGTAAGGGGGTGAAAAAATCTGTCTTACAGGGTACTGTTACGTTCGATCATTACAATAGGTGTCTACGTGATCACGAGTATTTCAGTTTTGAGCAGTCTAGTATCAGGTCCTATCTCCACGAAGTCTACAGTATTGTTCAGAATAAATTGGCTTTATCTGTAACCGACACGAAAAGGTTCGTTGATTGTACAGGCTTGGATTCTGTTGCTTATGGCCATTACACATTACGAGACAAGCAATACATATTTTTTATTTTTCTGGAGCGTGACAATTATGACTACTTTAGTACGAAAACCTTTTTCGTCATGCTCCGAATTTAAAAATATTTGTTGTTTGTGACATCCTTGATTGTTTTAATGCTTTTTGTATGTCTGTTGTTTTTTACTATAAACGGTGAGGGATTTTACATTTTTGATTGGTTTTTGGCTTTTCTTGGTTATGGGTTTTGCATTTTGTTGGTTGTAGTTTTGGTTCATAGAAATATTAAAGGTTCTTGTTGTATATAAAGGCTTGCCTCTTGCGTCTTCCTTTCATTCAGTTGGTAGCATTTGTTTGTTATGGATTTACATGATGATGAAGTAGTTGACGATGGGGACTTGACTAAGGTTTAACAGGCTATTTACTCCGCAGTACCAGAAAAATACAGGTTTTATATTTCGCATCAAATAACACGTATAAAACACGTAAGGATATACTGGGCTGGACTAAAAAACGAGAGCTTATTTTTAATGACAATGTTGTTACTGGGAGCGACATTGTTAAACTGATGGTACATTTCTGCACGGGAAACAAAAGGAAACCTAAACCAATAGGATTTGATGAGTTACTGTTGGGGCTGTGTAAAATAGACCCTCCTTATTTTACTCATCGAACTATATGAACTGGTGTTGATCAGGGCTCAATTCATTTGTTGTACCATTTTCGTCATGGACGGTTACCGGCTGTTACTCGATGCTGCGAGACATTCTTGGTTTTTTAAGACATTCTTATTGCTGTTTTTACTGTTTAATTCAGTAATGTTGACTTTAGACTTTCTTCGTATTTCCCAACAGACAACTGAAGAACACCAATTTGTGTCGTCCATTTGATCCATTGCAGATGTTGTGAAATGTAAAACTGAAAGTTTTATTGCATCTAATTTTCTTTTGTTTTCTTCATGCGCTAGTACTAGTGTGTTTGCTTACATAGAACGAAATGGTACAATCATTCCTTTTTCCCGTGATGAATTTGAAAACATGTACGTACATGTCAAGTCAATACTTGCATTGTAGTTTGTTCATATGACGTGAATAAAAGATTTGGTGTGGCTTGAATGGTTTCTGAGTCTATTTCTTTTCCGATTTGTCTAATACCTACAAAGATCTCAGTGACTTCGAGTACTTTCTTGGGTTTTCAATATATAAGAGGGGTATAGAGGGGTAAATAGGGGTAAGAAGGGTAAATCATGTTGGGTGCGTAAAACACTTAATTGTGACGTCATTTCCGGTTTTTGACGTCATTTCCGGTTTGTGACGTCATAGATCCAATATGGCGGATCCAAGATGGTGGCATTTCCGGTGTGTTAGTACGTACACCTTCTTAGGCCGGAAATGACGTTAAAAAACCGTAAATTTACGTCAAAAACCGGAAGTGACGTCATAAACCAAGATGGCGTCAGTGGTCACGTGACCGGAAGTGATGGTACTACGTACACTTATCTTACTACTTTCATATCCCTTGCACGAAAAACTTAGAAAAAGTAAACAGAAATGACCGCACAATGTTTGATTAAAATTTTGCACCCTGTCATAATTGTATTTAACGGAACCCAAATACTCCGAAATGGGTGTCGGTGGTTCGAGGTTGCCGAAACTGTCAAAATAACAGGGTATGTCAGTAACTGTCGAGTAAGCCACCAACTGACTTCCGTTTCCATCGTGAAAACTTTCAAGATTAATGATGCCGCATTCGCCACGAGGTTTAGGTTTTAACGGCAGACGATCCTTGCTAAAGGTACCTCTGTATTTAGGAATTTTCAAAACTTTGACTAATCTGTTTCGTAAACGGTTTAGTAAAATCGATCAGACCTTCACTGGCCTTAGAAAGAGCCCTCTGCCACGATTTGCTTTTTTTTCTTTTTACAGTTTAATCCCGAACCCTCCATCTTCTTGTTATGTCTCACCATTTCTTCCATTACCTTAAGATCATTCTGGCTCTTTTTAACTGCAGCGGCGATACTGGCGGTACCTCCGGCTAGACCACCTTCACCGGCTAAGATGGGTCCCAGCAATGCCAACATTGGTAAAAACCCACCTCGTTTCGCGATGTTTTTTCTTTTCACCCCGCTCCGTTTTTTTCCGATTTTACTTGTTTTCGGTTTTTGTTTCGCCATCTCCCTTTTTTTAATAAATCGCTTCAACTTTGCCTTTATCCAATTTCAAATTCATTTTTCTATCTCCGATCAACAGTGCGTGGCACGTCTTGTTAGCTGGAACCACGGCGTTAAATTTTAACTTTACTTGTATTTCGACTATGCCGGACTGAAGTCTCTCTGATTGCTTGGAACAGTCCAAAACTACTAGAGGATACGTCGTTTTGAACTGCACCGAATCAATACACAAGTCCCCGACATCGTACAATCAATACACAAGTCCCCGACATCGTACAAAGCGCGTCTAAACTCTTGAGCCATTCTATACAGGATTGAGTATTCTCCAGTAGCGTAATTTACGTTCAAGTCCAAGAACGGGTAGTGTTCGAAATTTAAAGTTACGTGAGCATCTTGCAGACTGCAGTGATTGAATACGGCTGGATTTTTAGTTCGCGCATCTTTTCTATCAGTCTGAAAAGTTAGAATAACCCACCTCGGGTTTTCGACAGCCGAAGTAGTACGCATGCGCCATGTGAAACTAGTGCTGTGAGGAAGTTTGCGACTATCGTAATGCCAGTGCCTAAAACCCAAGTCCACGTTCAACCCACCGTCTATATAGATAAAAAGCCTGAGTTTTTGCTCGTCGGATGTGGTTACGTGAGGTACGTGCCACGAGATGCTACTCAATTCGACTTTCCCAATGGCTGTTGCAGCTGCCCTTAATACAGCGTCGTCATTGTTCGCCCTAGACAATGTTAGGACACGCTTGGCACTGTACAGCACCTTGTCATAATTTTCGAAAAATCCCATGCAGTGTTTTAACGGAATATCGAACGAGAAGCTTCCTTTAGGAGTCGTCTCCTTCACGATGATGGAATGCCGTAATTTGAATCCGATGTTATCGTTCAAACTGGCCGCGGAAGATTCTGCCGCATGTAACGCCCAGCAGTTCCCAGCAACGACACTTGATCGGTCGAACCGTACGTAAGGAGACCTTTCATGATAGTCCCATAATGGAGGTAATTTAACTCGTCCACTAGCTTATCCCCCATGTGATATTTAATGCTGGAAAACAGGTACATGGAACCATTATTGATGAGAGACACTACGTCCGCATCGGCAAAACTAGAACCGTCGGCATTCAGTAACCTGCCTTTAATCAGAAGATAACTATTCGCGACGTGTAGGAACAAATCCTGGTTTTTGATTACGATTCTAATTTCCGAGTTGACGTTGTTTAGATTGGTTCCTAGTATCGGATTATATTCGTGAAATGCGTAGCTCTCCACGGAAGAATATTATTTTAAAGATTCGTTTATATTGAGGTAATGTTCCGTTAAACTCATCTTCTCGCTCTCGTTATAGATTTGATGAATGCTGCGTTTTTTGCCCTTAATTGATTATTATCTACGACGAATCCTTTTCCAATTATTCTTTTTTTTTCGAATACTAACATTCTTTTTTTAATATCTACAAAATTATTTTTTAGACCTCAGATGAAGTCTGACGGTAAGGGTTTTCACGTTTAAATTTATAATTTCATTATCTTGAGAAGTTAACCAAAGACAAATATTACGAATCTTGTCGGTAGTTACGGGAAGGTAGATTAAATTTTGAGGGGCAATTATCATCTTATAACCCGGTAGCACTCCTGGATAAAACGCGTATATGCAAGGTTGAGTGTCGTCATTCACGTAGGAAGACCCGGTTATGTTGGTATGAACGAAAATTGTATTGAGCCCCATTATATCCACGGATTTTTTACCTTGCTGAGTTTTAGTATAAGTTCCCTGAAGGAATCCTAGAACAGTTCCAAAATTATTATCTTCCAGAAACGAAAGCGGATTATTTATAACCAAATTTGTTTTTAAAGTATTGTGAATCTGTTCTAAAACGATGGCATTTTCTTCGTGACCACTTCCTTCCAAAGTAGACTGTATAAAATTATTCAAGTCCGAAATTTCGTAAGCGCCTGGAACGACTCGCACCTTGATCCAATTCGCGCCACCGTTGATGGCGTACAAAAATTCGTTATTGTCAGTGTGCACGTTGAAAATACTGTAGTACGTATCCAAGGAGACGAGCGCCATTTCATACTCTTTTTTTAGGGTCTAGGTATATAATAATAACAATTTTGTCACGATAGTGACAGGTCTGGCAAGTACCCTAAGATCGCTAACAGCCAGCCTCAATTAGAAAACAGAAGACTATCATAAATAATGATACAGATTGGCCAAGGGAAGGTGAGGGAATTAGGTATTGGGACACGAGTGCCTTACCACCAAGGTTAGACCGGCCAGGGACTCTATGGCCCCCGATGGCATCGCCAAACGTGTTGCACAGGGGATGTGCAGGATCGGCCCTAGTAAAAAAAAATAAAATCCAGATGAACAAATGAAACCGTTAAAAAGCAACGTTGTATAATACCAAGTACTAAAAACAAAAGCTTCCCTAAAATGGGAATTGTCACCAGCTAAAAATGAATAAATAAATAAATAAAAACACTTTGTTGCAATAGCAACGGATCAGGCAAGGACCAAGCGTCACTAACAGGCAGCCAAGGTTTCATGGGGCGAGAGCAGACTTACGAAAAGCTGAATCATCTGCAAGATTACATGTTTAACTCGGAGGAAAAGCCCGAAGCATAAAAATCCCTAGATTAAACGAGTTGAGGCGACTCCGAAATTTATGAACTGTCCGCGAGGTGACAATTTCGTCTGGTAAAGAAATCCAAATCCTAACCACACGCAACGCGAAAAAATTACGTCTACAATCTAAATGTGATGTTTGCACCTAAGTTTCAGGGAATTACCTCTAGTCCGATTTAACTCCGACAGGTCAAAAAGAGGCACATCCACCCCAACTACACCATGAATAATTTGGTAGGTAAGAATATGGTATATGGGTGTTTTTAAATTGCACCTCAGTTCGCCATGTATTTCCGTTAAAATTATTGAACTGGAATCCATGCCTATTCTTTTTTTGTTATTTATTTTTAATAATGAAAAAAGGTACTGAAAGACACTTTCCCACCATCCTCCAGATCGATGGTAATGAAGAAAATTACCGAGAGGCACTTTCCCACCATCCTCCAGATCGACGAAAACGAAAAAAGGGTAGCAAATGGCACTTTCCTGCCATCCTTCAGATCGATGAAAAATCGGAAATGATACCCCCACTTTTCGTTACCCACCGGAAGTGACACCCCCATTTTGATCTCGTGACTGGGGATATGTATGTTTGTGACCTAAAAAAAGGTAGAAAAAGGCATCCTCTCCAAAATAACAAAAAAACGAAAAAACGTAACAAAAGCCATTTTCCTCCAGATTGACAAAAAACCGGACGTGACGACCCCACTTTTCATCATGTGATCTGAAGTGCATAATTACCCCACACTGATCACATGACCGGAAGTGACATCATAGGAGGAATCAAAAAGTACTTTCCGACCCTTCTTCAGATCGACGAAACCCGGAAAACAGATAGTAAAAAGCACTTTTCCACCCACCTCCAGATTGACGAAAAATATGGAAGAGACATCCCCACTTTTCATCATGTGATCTGAAGTGCATCATTACCCCCACTTTGATCACGTGACCGGAAATGACAGCATAGGAGGAAGCAAAAAGTACTTTCCCACCGTCCTCCACATCGACGAAAGCTGGAAAACAGATAGTAATATGCACTTTTCCACCGTCCTCCAGATTGACGAAAAATGGAAGTGACACCCCACTTTTCATCGGAAATGCATCATTACCCCAACTTTTATCACGTGACTGGAAGTGGGGGTATATATGTGTATCCGAATATCGTATTTTACCACTACTGATGTGTATCAAATTTATAACAAAATGTTTTCACTCTTCTAATTACTGTGTGTCCGCTAGCTAAACATCCTAAAATTCCTTAATTAATGGCCACATCGTTTCCAGTTAATTTTCGAAATAAATCAATCTATTCCTAAAAAATATTCCCTATTTCATTTACATTCTTTCTCCTGCCAATACTCATTCAATCTGTCTGTTGATCTTTAGTCTTTACAGTTGTTCATGGGGCCAGTATTTCCGATCGTGCTGCATTGCTCATGTTAATCTCTGCGGCAAACTTGGTTCATTTGTCTGCTAGGGCATCTAGAAATCTCGTAAAAAGTCGGTCAAACGTCTACCTTGTTGTTGTCATCGCTGGCAATCGGAGAGAGAGAGAGATTTTGCTGCTCGCTAGTTGTTATATCCTTCGCTGGGCTAACCAGCGCTCTCTATGCAGTTTTGCATTTCAAAAGCTAATCCGATTGAACCAATTTAAATTAATTTAAATAAAACTGCTCTTAATAAATTATTAAAAGGTCTGACTATTTTTTAAATTCAATATAATTATGTTTTTAATTAACTGCCGTGATTAAGAATGATAAATCTAAAAATTAATTATGAAAATCGTAGTCTCATTTCCTGGCCTTGAAGCTGTTGTGAAACTGTTTTTTTCCCAATTATTATTAAAATTACGTACTGGCTCACCAATTATCTAACATTGCTCATAATATTGCCATGTAAACTATAATGGCTTAAAGCTGGTTGTCTAAAATAAAAAGTTTCAGTTTCGGATTCGTGTCCTTTACACGTGATATCAAACGCTAAGCTCTTTCGCCAAGCTAATTCCACTGTGTAATAGTTCGAAGGTTAAATGACAAATATGAACATTGCTTACTGAGCAATTTTCAATTATTTTATTTAACGATTGAAGTCTTAGTCGGTGGGATTAGCTTGGCGAAAGGGCTTGGCGTTTGATATCATGACTTCACACGGCCGAAAAGCTTGGCGGGAATTCTTAATAATTATGAGATGGAAACACCAATCTAGTTTTCTGGTCCATTTCTTTTTTTTTTGTTGCCTTTCGTTACATTTTGAGCACAGCAGTCACATTATTTATATGATAGCATTTCATATTAGTAACGAAGACGAACGGATTTATTTATTGTTCAGTTTGGCATTGTTGCATAATAACAATGTTTAAAACAATGTAAAACAATCAATTTGGTCATTTGGAGCTCCCTAACCCCTGAACCACTTGACCAGTTAGAAAGGTTCATATGAAAAGGGCACATCTCCGTAGCAATACCTATAAAATTTGCTAAGAACCAGCTTTATTCACCACATGGAAGAATTTATTTTCGTGATGCAAAAAGAGCGTTACCAGTAGTAGTAAGTAATAAGGAAAATATCAAGGTTATTCACGTCTTTTCAACAAGAAAATGGTAAGCTGTGTCATTCATAGTGACTTTTATGTTGTCAGGCGACCAGAGTCTCCCGATCCAACAAATTTCAGCCTTTTCTGTCGCATTGTAATTCATCCTCACATGCCTGAAAACTGCCAAACTCCCTTTGCTGTAAAGACACAACGTGTCCAGTGGTCGCCATGCTCATATATAGATTTTATCTGGGTGTTAATGTTTTATCTTGACGGGCGACACACTAGCGGGTGTCTTGATTAGGCCAATATCAATGTTATTCACGGCGTTTTTTCAACAAAAATCGGTATACTGTGTCCTTAATAGTGACTTTTATGTTGTCAGGCGACCAGTCACCCGATTAAAGAAGTTTCAGCCTTTTCTGTCGCATCGGTATTTATCTTCAGATGGCTGTCTAGTGGTCGCCATGCTCATATATACATATTAGCCTAGCAGGATGTTATCGTTTTATCTTGGCGGGCGACACACTAGCGTGTGCCTTGATACTGCATTGTTTGTTGCTGTATTGTTTAGTCAACGCGAACCTTACTGCAGTATCCAACCATTATACACACAAGTACAATTAAAGTCAGATCCCCACTTTCAAAACTTTTCAGGCCCAAACAAATGAAGAATAACGTAAGGCTACACTTCCTTCTTGGCTAATTTTGTCATTGTTCTTCAGTTACGTCGTCGACTTATCGTTCATCACCCTACTGATAATACACTGATTTTCAAGATTTTCAAGCACTTTTCCAGGGATGGAATTTAATTATTACTTTCCAGGACATTTCCTAGCTGACTCGCACGAACCCTGAATTATCTATAGAACTGTAAATTACCTGCACACTAAGACAATTATTCCTTAACCATTTGCCAGTGATGTTGTTTAACCAAGTAGAATGCACCAACTATCGTGTGCCAAATAAAAAAGGTAAGCACATTTTAATCAGCAGTAAGCTTTCACGTGGTTTAAATAGTACAGCAGCACTGCACGCAGTGGCGTAGTTAGAATGAATGGAGGCAGCCACCTCCGGGCCCCCCGACTTTGCCTCCCCCCCCCCGTCACTGGCCCAATTAAAAATTTGTTGTAACCGCAAAATATGAGAAAGTAACTTATTGTTGTATGTTCGTGAAGAAAGTTGTGTCTTGTGCCACAAAAACTTAATTATACTACCTTTGTATGAAGGGGAGGGGGGAGGCTCCATGGACACTCGCCGTATGTATCAAAAACTGCAACTATTTTTATGAATAGTTCCGCTGGACTCTCGCCTTGTGTGACAAAAACTGCATTTTATAAATGGGATGGGAGGGGGGAGGGGAGGGGCCTCCACTGGGTCTTGCCTTGTACGGTAAAAAACACAATTTTTTTTCTTCAGGAAATGTAACGTATTGGCAGGTCTGTTTACATGAGACAAAAGCAAACGTGCTCTTCCTACAATAACATCGTAGACTATATTATTTGTAGAAAATTCGCACCGGCAGCAGCAGTGTTTTCTTTTGTATTACGCGTAACAACTTTTTCCTGATTCTTATTCCGAAGTATGAATTCTCCGAACATTTTTTAAACAGTAAGCTTATGATTTCAATCATCGTTTTTTTTTTTTTTTTTTGGGGGGGGGGGGGGGG
>JAHWFP010184186.1:0-14240 GCA_023313725.1 Lithobius niger | reverse complement strand
CCCCCCCCCCCCCCCAATTAATTTATGTACGATACAATTTTCTTGCCAAGAGAAAATATTTCTGGGGAGAGAATTAATTTCTGTAAGAGAGAAATTTCTCTCTAAGAGAATAATTCTCTCGAGTAGAAAAAATTTCTTTAGAGAGCAATTTTGTCTATACAAGAGTTGTTTTGTGACTTTGTTTACAACACGAAGAAATATAATAATGTCCGAAACGGCGCCCCATAGACGCGTGTAGGCTACGCAAATGTTTGATGGCAGATTGGGGACGTCGGAAGAAAGTCTAACTGTAAAATCGTTCAATGGGATAATTGTCTAATATCTGACCTATTAAAAATCTGGAAAATCATCTAATCGGAATGTCGCATAATGGATAATCATCTAAATGGAATATCTTCTAATGGATAATCGTATAATATATAATAGACAAAAATATATCTGCTGTTTCTGCTGTTATATGTAGGTTATTGCCGCGGCAAGCGCGGTAGCACGAGTGAGGTATGGACATTAGACGATTTCCTTTATACGAATTTCGTGTTAGACGGTTTTCCGTTATACTGTATAAGTTCTTCCAATTATTATGCTATTTCCCAGTTAGACGATTACCCCTCCCTCGCCCCGCAGGTTGCATGGGACGTTATTTAGAAATTTTGAGACATAAATGCAATAAAATTAGATGAAAGGGAGAAAGAACTTCTACCGACAATGTTAGTGTATTTGAAGGCAAAACCAAATTTCGCAACATTGCTTATTTGCCTTCTCTTCTAATCTCTCATCCCTCCCTTTCCCCAAAATAAATTCATTTCCTTTCTTTATTCGAAAAAACGCATGAAGAAACCACAAGAACAAAAAACCCGAGGTTAAGCTGGAACCCGTATTCTTCTTATTTATTTATTGTGGTCTAACTGATACAGCATACACGTTATTTCCACCCCCACACTGGCTGCCGATAAAGAAATAGTTTTAGTATTTTCCTTTTTCCCACACTAGAAAACCCTTACATAAACGGCAAGTAAAAATATAAACAAACACCCGTAGCAGTTTCACTGCAGTTGCATTCATTTCGAAAAGTAGGACCGGAGCAATTCTCTCTCACCTCCTCCCCCCCCCCCAAAAAAACCCTAATTTGTCTGAACTGGAGCAATTCCCTTCCCTGATTTATCATCTATTTCTATATATGGAAAAAAATAGGAGTTGAGCAATTTCCTCCTTCTCCCCCCCTTAAAAAAACCCATATTTTATCAGTTGTTTTCGTGTTCGGTAAAAAAAAAGGTAAGAAGTAGCAATTCCCTCTTTCTCTCCCCCCAACCTAAACCAAAACGAAAAACAAAAATATCTTTATTTTGTCATTAAGTACTTCCTTACTTGGAAACGAAAAACCTTGTCTATAAAAGCGATTCGCCGATGCCGACTACTTCCATGCTGTAACTGTCACTTCATATTCCATCCCTTTTCACAAGGTCGTCTGGAAGAGAAGCTGTGGTTTTCATTTCCAGCTCCGAACCATGTTGATTCAACACCGCTGGTAACTTATTTTGTCTAGGTAATGCTAAAGGCGTCAACTTTCTGGCACGCATGTCATCTGGGGTTGAACCAACAGATCAAGACAAGTGATTTCTACCCCAGTCGGCTTTGGCTTGTAGACGCGATCTCCTTCCTCGTTTGAAGAGCGTTCAACGCTGTTGCACGTGGGGTTGCCTTATGTCTGGACTAACCAGAGCACAAGTATTATTTTACGCACCAGTTTGTTATATTAATCCTGAAAGCTCCCCATCCCCACCCACATATACAATGAAAAAAAGAAAAAAAATGGTAGTCTTACCGACAGATTGGCGGGAGTGTTCTACACCATAGCGGTAGGAAAAGATTTGAGCAGTGGCACCAGGCAAAACTGCTTGTTGGTGATTGCATTGTGCAGCAGCACTCAGCTCCAACCAGACATGACGTCCTATGCATAAGTTTGAGTGATGGCCTTCAGATTGCGCCACAGGCAAGTTAAAAGTCTTTTTCGTGAGAGAGATAAACTCTTTTATGCATGCGAGCGAACATTCTTTGATTGATACGGTAAAGTTTTGAATCTGCAAGGGAAAATGTTGCTTTTATCTGTCGAGTTTTCTCAACTTGTGATAAAAGTAGCGATCTTTCAAGGAATAGCTTTGTTGTCACATGGAAAAATGTGTTGTTCAAGCGTGTTAAAGAGTTCGTTTATTCATGAAAATGTTTTATTGATTCATGAGAAAATTTTATTTATTAATGAGAAAATTTTATTTATTCATGAAAAGGTTTTATTTATTGATAAGAAAGTTTTCTTTATTTATAACAACGTTTTGTTTATTAATGATGAAGTTTTATTTGTTCATAGGAAAGTTTTGTTTATTCATGTAAAAATTTTAACGTTTTATGAAAAAGGTTTTTTTATTCATGAGAAAGTTCTTTTTATTTCGTTTGTAAACCTACTTTTTTATATTAGTATGGTAACTTATCAATGTCCTAACCGCTGCCTCATAGTTCAATGTAATGTCTATCTTGACAAAGTGTTATTTGAAAAACATACTATGTACGGTATGCTGTTCAAATAACTAAAAAGCTATATCATGGGTTTTTTTGTTTGTTTGTTTGTTTGCGTTTGTGTTTGGAATTCTTCGTTGGTTAGTCGAAAATTACCTAAACTTTAATATGTTTGAAATGAACCAAACTTAGAAACGTAGTGGAGCAAACCGGAGTACCCGGAGAAAACCATTCGTATGACTGGAAATTTTCTTTGTAAAAAAACCAAAAACAATAGTAGAAGCTACAGTTATTAGGCTATAAACGCCGAAAAAATATTTATTATTTACAGCATCTACAAATAATATTTTGAAAACGACATTAAGACGAATTTTGATTGTAATTTTGAAAAAATAAAGCCAACGTTCATTCGACCGTTCCTCAAGAAATCCCGCAAGTAGCATGACAGAGTGCCCACTTACACTTTTATTCGAGCAAGGCTAGCGTATGTTTTTTGGATCATAATGCGCAGTAGACTACAAAGTTCATTTAATTCAAATGAGAATGACACGTTATTATGTGTTTTCTTCTTGTTCTTCTTTTAATTATTTTTAATTAATTATTATTAAGTTTCTAGTCATCTCCATGTTTTCATGTGGTGCCCAGCCTGCGTGCGTTGGATTTACTAGGAATACGTAAAGGCCTAGAATCCGAAACTGAAACCTAAGCCTCATATACGATTTTAGATTGGATTTATGGTTTTTATTTTAGACAACCAACTTTGAGCCTCAAAGTAAAATTAGTTAATTACGTTTCTTTCCTGTCTTTACAGGTATAATATATTACTATTATTCACTATTATTATGGTTATTATTAGAATTGATAGTACTACAATTGTCTTAACATGACATTGGAATTAGCACATAACGTAAACATTAGGGTGTGCAGGATGAACAATTTCATCAAGATTAGCATTCAAAAGTATGATGACGAAGGTAGTCCAACGTCTGACGAAGTTTGTATATTCGATCATGACTGGTGTAACATCAGAGATTTAATTCCACAATGGTTAGCTCGCTTTGACTCTGAAAAGCAGCAGTTATTGTACGTAGCCCCTACTTTGATCACTTCATATTTAAATTATCATGGTTACAAATATGTAGCGTTGTCGACTAACACTTTAGAATGCATTAAATTATACAAGTCACAAATACGTGCTTTGATCAATACACGTGAATTTGTAGAGAAATGTTGCATGCAATTAATGCACGGTGCTCAGGATTACGACCTCTCTCAAGAATATGACCTGTAATTGTATCGTTTGTTTAGTTCACAGGAAATAGAAATAGAAACAGAGATTGACGGTGCACGAAGCACCCCCCCCCCCCCCCCCAAAAAAAAAAAAACCTAAAGAAGTTAAGCAACTAGAGCGTCATAGCGAGATTTGAAAGCGTTGAGTGAACGAGCGCAAACAACAGATTGAGGGAGGGAGTTCCAGAGTTGAACAATCCTTTCTGTGAAAAAGTGAAAGCGAAGTTTAGTCTGAGATACAGTGCCAAAAATACGGGTGGGTGGCCACGAGTGAAGTTGACATTTGGAATGAGGGAAAGAACAGAGTCCACATCAAGAAGTTTGTGAATAAGTTGGTAGGTAAGTATCATGTCGCCACGATGAAAACGATCATGAATGGAGGAAAGCCCAAGTTTATGTAGGCGATCGGAAAAGGTAACGGACGAATAGTGTCACACCATTTGGTAAGGCGATGTTGGCAATTTTCAAGACGATTAAGTGAGTAAAGATTTTAGGGACGACAAATTTGGGAGCAGTAACCAAAGACTGGGAGGAGAAAGGTTTTGTATAAAATAGCAAAAAGGAAGGTGTAAGGTTGGAGCAACGTTTCAGGTTAAAATGGGCTTTACGAAAGACTTTGGAGATGACATTTTCAGTGTGAAGAATGAAATTTAGAGCGTTGTCAATAAGGATCCCAAGGTCAGGATCATTCATAACAAGGAGTGATAGGTTTGCCAGAAAGAGAGTAAGGAGAGTGAGGATTATTATTCCCAAGGTAAAGGACGTGACATTTATCAGTATGAAAAAGAAGGGGAACGGTAGAGGCCATGTGCGCAACACGTTGGATGTCTTCTTGAAGTAATTTGCAGGAAACAGAGTCAGAGAAGATTTTTAAGTCATCAGCATAGCAGGCATTAGGAGAACAAATAACAGAAGGTAACAGGAGAGTCAGGATTATTATTATTATTATATATAATATATAAGTATTATTATTATTATTACTTTCCAACAATGGCTGACCAGACCAAATATCCGATCAAACCTATATGTCGGTTGTACTAGGAAATGAGATATTTATCAACTGCTGCAAGTTTAAAGTGCTAACTAGGGTTCACATCAGGAAATACGAAGTTAACCCTCTTACCTTTATACCAACAGCAAACAGTGTTTGTTTTACGATGGAAGAGTTGTACCTGATGTTACCAATGTTTGATAGATGGATGGTGGCAATGTCTGGCCCTCACCCTGCGCATATCCTGTACACTACCCCTAACTTCGGCGTTTCTTATTTTACTGCGAACAAGGAAAAAGTACTCAGTATCGCAATGCTTAGCAAGAAGACGACTGAACTGACGGTTGGTCAATTCAAAATAATCCAAGATTCTGTAAACAGATCGAGGAATAGGACCATGAACTGAACCAATGCGCACAAATGTGCTAGCTTTTGAGAAGCATGCTAGTATAATGACGGTCACGTGACTCGAGCTAACGTCATACGTATTGGTAGTAATATTACTACTGCTAGTACTACTAATAATAATAGTAATAATATGTATATCATATCTTCAAAAATTAAAGGAAGCCAAAATACTAAATAATTTTGATAGTTTGAAATTTTGCTTTCCAAAAATTAAGAATTGCCGTCTGAATTGGCTATATGGGGTGGTGGATGACAATGTGGATGCCAATGGTGGATGCCAAAAAAAAAAGAAAGAACCAGAAAGCTAGATTGGTGTTTCCATCTCATAAATGCTAAGAAAAAATTAGATTTCGTTAATTTGGACCAAAAATGTCTGATATCTACCCAAAACAAAACTTACTGAGGATTCCCGCCAAGCTTTTCGACCGTATGAAGTCGTGATATCAAACGCCAAGCTCTTTCACCAAGCTAACTCCACTGACTAATACTTCAAACGTTAAATGAAATAATTGAAATTTGCGTAGTACGCAATTTTCATGTATTTCATTTAACCTTTGAACTATTACTCGGCGGGATTAGCTTGGCGAAAGAGCTTGGCATTTAATATCAAAACTTCACACAACCGAAAAGCCAGGCGGGAATCCTTACAAGTTTTGTTTTGAGGTAGATTTGGCTTTCCAAAAATTAAGAGTTGGCGTCTGGATTGACTATATGGGGTGGTGGAGGCCAATGTTTGCGTTAAACCTAAAAAAAAATATCATCATATGTATAAACAAATAATAATAACTGGACATTGCGCTTCCAAGACGAGGACCATGACGGACATGTGACCTACTGATGCAGTCCAGATAAGGACGATAAAACGTCGAAGGTCAGCACCCGTCTGGACTTGTGTAACCTACAGTGCGCAGATATACCTAACCCCCATTTGTAAAAAAGGATTGCGCTAGCATATTGGACTTACTAACTGCAAAATTTCAGCTGAAATCTTACTGTATTGGAAAGCTGCAACACGCAACGATCAATCTCTACTTGAGATTTGGATCCGCGTAAATCAAGACGTTGTGATGAGCGTAATTAAAACTATTTCGGAAAGTGCAATGTTTGGCGTCACCTCTTTTAGGACCAAAACAACTCGAAAGAATTGTCTAATAAACCTTTACAAGAATAACAACAATCCATGTGAAAACCTGACTGACGACGACAAGTACATGCTACCGTTCATCTCCTCTTTCCCGGTTGGCTGTCCAAACACCAAAATGGGCAGTACGACATCAGAGATAATTTTTTCCTGAAGTTTTCAGAACACTATTCATATATACCTGCTCATGTTATCACTCCGACGTATTAAAATAACCATGATAAAGACATGTAAAGAGTACCCGTAAAATAAAACCGCTGGATTACAAAATGAAAAAAAAAACAGGTTTGCCATTCATGGACGCGCGACTTCATCATCCCATCAATCTTTTCTGTGTTGGTCCTTCTTTTAGTGGAAAATGTACAGTTATTGTAAACCTAATTTAAAAATCTCAAGACGTTTTTAATCCTGGATTAAGCCCGTTTGCTATTGTTACGGAGAGGACCTAACCTAACCTCACCTAACCTTTTCAACACTTTCAGAGAAGTGAGTCCAATACCCGTACAATTCCATTCTACTTTCTGCAGGGAAATTTACAACGCCATAACACGTGACTCTGTTTTCATCTTAGATGACCTTATATATTTTTTCCCACTGATTTATTTCTTTACGTGGTTTTAAGAGGAAGTCATCATAAAAGCATTACAGTGATAAACTTTGTTCATAATCTATTTTCAAAGACTTTACGAACTGTATCCCTGAATACACATTCGTTTCTTCTCTTCAAATAGAGTCGTGATATAGGACAACTCAAAGTACTAGCCAACTAATTGGGGGTACGCAAGAATTTCCTGTTACCTGTTTACAAAGAAGTGATCAAAGAATTGGGCAATTTTTACTTATAGACCTACATCCTTTGAAGCCAGAAGCGAGGTTTCGTTCAAACATTTAAAAAATATCTATTATGGTATTCCAGCCTTAAATGGCATGTAAAATCTTAGATTTCATAACTTTATTGGAAATATTAAGATAGAAATCAACTTCTAAGCGAGTGAAGCAAGTGAATGTGTGAATCAACATCTAAACGACACTACATAATATTAGCATAGATATTAGAACGGACAGTGGCAACTTCCTTATTTTCGGATCTACAGGTAGAGTAGTTGTCAGTTTACACCTGAGACCTATAAAAGGGCGAGCTCACTGTACAGGGTACTTCATGTCATCATTACGTCATCATAAGGCATTCCTGTCCTTATACAGACTTTTACCAAGCCAGGCTGGTGGTGGTATTCCAGTTTTCTCGGGACAAGTCCATCAAAACCATCACGGGTGGGGTGTTTTGTTTTCATCCCTAGGTCACGTTGCCATGCCTTTTTAAAAAAAGTATAGGTAACTATTTTGGGAGAAAAACACTCAGTACAGGTGTGGATATAGATGACGTACTAAGCGGTATGAACCTCAAGGATTTTGCCAAACAAAGGCTAAAGGAAACTGCTAGTGGTTTGATGTCTGATCTTGGACAAAATTTGTGGGGTAGGAGAGAGAGGGGGTGCTGTCCTACCCAATGTGGCTCTGTCATTAAACGTGAACGTTTGAACACTAAGAAACCAAAGAATAACAAGAAGGGAAAGATCAAGACCGTTTTGTATTAGAGGACTATGTAAACTTGGTTTCCCTTCAAACTATCGTCATTCTTGCCCACAGTCATACGTATCAAAAGCCCTTTTTTCCTGTGAAAGTCTTCGTAGTCCATTGGACATATTTTCTGTACAGCGTACTCAACTCAGTGTACAGAACACTAAATATGAAAACTTCCGTCCCCTCACACCCTTGTCGGCCGACCAGGTGATGGACTTTACTGTTGCTGGAAACGATTCTTACGTGGATCTATTTCAAATTTAATTTCTTTATGCTGTAAAGTGCTATACCTGTCAAGTTTTTGCATTATTGCCTCAATGACCCAACCGTGCATGCACATGCGTGGTCCTCCCTATATAAGAGCAGCGGCTACGCGGGCTCACCATCTTTTTGTCTCAAGTCGTCGTCACTGGCGGCCGCTCGTTCTGTTAGTTCTTTCGTCCGTTTCTCTTTCGCATGGAAACTTGTCCCCGCCCTCCGAAGCCATCGTGGCTCCCTTCCCATGCATTCCCGGGACCGACCCACCGTCCGATTTGGCTTACGCCTTTCGGTCGGTCCATGTCTGGGCGTCTCTCCCTTCGTTGGAACTGAAAACATCGTGGCACCCTTCCCGTGAGCTCCCAGGACTGCCCCACCTTCCAAATCGGCTTACGCCTTTCGGTCGTTTCTGTCAAGTCAACTCTTCCTTCGTTGGATGAACACATCGAGGCTCCCTTCCCGTGGATGCCTGGGACCGATCCACCTTCAAAATTGGATTCTGCCTTTCAGTCGTTCCCTGGCATGGCTCCTCACCCTTCGTTGGAACTGAAAACACCGTGGCTCCCTTCCCGTAGATTCCCGAGATCCAAATATTCCGAATTGGCTTATGCCTTTTGGTCGTTCCTTGACAAGGCAACTCACCCTTCGCGGGAACTGAAAACACCGTGGCTCCCTTTCCATGGTTTCCAGGATCCGATCCACCTTCCGAATTGGCTTACGCCTTTCAGACGTTTTTCGGAAAGGCAACTCACCCTTTGCTAGTCTGAAGTCACCGTGGCTCCCTTCCCGTAGTTTCCTGGCACCGTCCCACCTCCTGATTTGGTTTGCGCCTTTCGGTCGTTCCTCGGCTAGACAACTCATCCTTCGCTGGGACTGAAAACATCGTGGCTCCCTTCCCATGGATTCCCGGGCTCGACCAACCTTCCGAATCGGCCTATGCCTTTTGGTCGTTTATGACAAGTCAACTCTCCTTTTGTTGGAACCGAAAACACCGTGGTTCCCTTCCCGTGGAGTGCCGGGACCATTCCACCTTCCGAATTGGCTTCTGCCTTTCGGTCACCCCTATACGAGGCTACTCTCCCTTCACTGGTACCGCAAACACTGTGGTTCCCTTCCCGTGAACTCCCGGGACCGTTCCACCTTCCGCATTGGCTTGCACCTTTCGGTTGCTCCTTGGCAATTTACTTCTCCCTCCGTTGGGCCTCAAAATATCATAGTTCCCTTCCTGTGGAACTCGAGAACGATCCACTTCTGAAATGGCTTACGCCTTTCAGGCGCTCCTGACGAGACCTCCCTCCGTTGGGTCTGTAAACAACGCGGACTCCCTTCCCGTGGTCTCCCGGCACCGATCCACCCTCCAACCTGGCTTTCGCCTTTCGATCGTTCCTGACCATGATGGCTCTCCCTTCGTTGGAACCCAAACCTGCTGACCCCTCCACTGTTCGAGGACTGATCCACCGCCCAACTCGGCTCCTTGCCTTTCAGTTCCTCCACCTTATCAAGATTTTGTTGTCAGCATTACTCCCTTCCCGAAGATCCGGGACTGACCCCCCACACACACGATGTAGCTCACCTTCCGACCTGTCCTCCTTGCCTTTCGGTTACCCTTACGTATGACTTCTCCCCATCGTATACTCCTATGATCGACCTCCGAATCCATCCATCCAGCCCTCGGCCCACCTGTGTTAGGCCTTTCCCTTCATCGGCTCCTCCGTTCTTTACCTGCCTCCGATGAGTCCGAACCCAACATGGCTTTCCCCGTGCCATCTTGGCCGCTTCCTGTATTATGACCACTTGCCCTTCACACAGAAGCTCCGCGTCTTGTCATCACTAGCTCCTACCGTTATCAATCATGTTCTGCCACGAACACACCTCTTTCTCAACAATCATGGCTGAAGTCCTACGAGTCTGCCGACACACCAGCAAGTACGATTTCCATCATTTCTGATCATCAACCGTATACACCAATTATCCACCTAGAATCCACAATCATCGAGGAGCCACCGTCATCTCCCATTGTCGAAACCGTCCCCCGACGTGGAAATTCCCATCGCCCAAGACTTCGAAGTTCCGGCCACTCCTTTCTACCCTCAGCCGGGAAACTCGGAAGACAAAACAACCCCCCTTCATTTGTATTCGACAGCTCCATCCAGGAAATCCCACTACCCGACCCCACAAGTTGTTGTGCCTGCTCCAACTCGCCGCGACTCTCCTTCTCTCTACGGACTTGACAATGACAACATTGTGGAAGTGGACCATGAAAAGGTCATTTTGACTGTCCGCCATATGCTACACTTGAATGTTCGGTCCCGAAAACAGTTCGACAAAAACGCCCGAAAAGTCAACGCGGACCTTCTCCACCTTCAGGACATTTTTTCCCAACAATACACTTCTATCTGCACGTTGAAAGAGGAAGTGGCATCCCTCAAGGCTCAAAAAGTCATTCAATTCAAACAATTGACTGACGTCATCTTCACTAAAGCCGCTCGTAAGAAACCAGATCCAACACTACCCAACACGGCTCTCGGCCCACCAACGATCTGCCATCCTTGAATCTTATAACTGATCGACGACACACACAAAATGCGTCATTCATACCCCCGTCTAAGCCGCTTTCAACATCCTGCTCTTCTTGACTCACGTTCTGACCCACGCCTAAAGCCTGTATCCTTTCCAACAGGTCCAGTGGAAAATTTTGACTCCGGTCTCACTGCTCATCGACCCCAACTGGTTCTCGACTCCATCCTCCACCTCCAACAATCCCACATTTTGGAGGCTTGGAACACCATCAAATCGACATCCGTTACTCACAACCTGCAAACATATTCCCTTTGGCAGTATGACAATTCCTCCTACTCCAGTCCTCTTCACCACTACATGGTTGGCCTCTCAGAAACTCCAACCTCGGACATCCCATGTACCCCATGCAGGTCTAAAGCTAGACAATACTGCATGGGCCTACGATCCCAGTCTCCTCCCCCAACTAGGAACGGGATACCTAGCCGGCCAACCGAATTTTCTCCAGTCTCGGAACCCCACTTCAAAATTTGTAAGCAGAAACTGTAAACTAGGTAGTAATTTATTACCTGCTTTCATCTCTAGTTCTCTTAAAGCCTCCTCTCCGTTCCTGAGTGAAGTCATTAACACAGCGAATCCACTGGCTGGCTAGTAAAGTGAACAAAGATCTTAAAAAAAAAAAACACACAAAAAAGTGAACAAACCGAAGTCTTTCTACACCCAAATTTTTGGACCCATTCCCCGACCATGTCTAGACCTGGAACCCACTATCATAACATGGCTGCACAATTCAACACAGAAATCATCCCTCCTGATCACTGTTCCCGTAAATTGAAGCACTCAAGGTAATGTCACCTCCTTCTTCTCTTCTCCCCTTTAACCTTAACAAATTTACGAAGGGTGGGAAATCATGCAAAGAAGGTTCCATCTCTGAGAGGTGTTCCTCTCACCCTCTCAGAGACCTCCACTAAGTGACAAACAACCTCAGAACCTCAGGGAACTCGCTCAAAAGGTGCCCGCCGCCTAATTGATGAGGTCGGCCTGTCACTGCAAGAAATTGACAGGTATAGCAGTTTACAGCATAAAGAAAGAACATTTTGCCGGCCCCCAGCCAGGCCGGCTAAAAATGGTTTCTTTTGCTGTTAAAAGTGCTATGCCTTAGGCTCCTCTCTGGCTCCCCTCTCGAATCACCTTTTGATTACTTGAGAGACAAAGAGGTGGCGAGCCCACGTAGAAGCCGCTCTTATATAGGGAGGACCGTGCATACACGGTTGGGTCACTGAGGTGGCAATCAAGTCTCTAGTATCCGACAGCATCATTGAGGCAATAATGTAAAAAACTGACAGGTATAACACTTTTAACAGCAAAGGAAACCATTCTTAGCCTGCCTGGCTAGGGGCCGGCAAAATGTTCTTTATATCAAATTGAAAGTTTTTCAAGGTGATGTAGCAAACCTGACAGCCACACAAACTGACAATACAGGTTGTTCGAACTTGTTACTTCAAGCTTTATTCTGTCAAGTAGATGTTTTTTAAATGGGAAGTTGGCCGGTACCAACAACGATAATTACGGATTCAAAGCTTACATCCAGACTTATCTTAGTTACTCTTCGTAGGCTAAATCTACCCAATTGCAAGTTTCAGGATGGGGAACCGCCGTTGAGAGGAGAGCCCCCTATAGCTGAAAGTGCCAGTCTAGAATTACTGGGACTAATACATAACGACATTTGTATGCAACCCAGGTTGATTTTTGAACAATACTGAAATATTGTTCCCCACAAACCTGCTTTTTATTTGTTTCTAACTGCTGCCGGTACTACGGCCAACATCAACCCCATTCTTACTATTGAATACACATCATTGTACTTGCGAAAGGTGACTCCGTTTCAGAACATTTTAATTGTGCATGCTAAAGTTTGAGTACTGGAGCGGCCAAGTTTCCTTACAGGAAGACCAAACTTCGAACCCACATGTTGATACAGGGGATTAAAAGTGGAAAAATTAATAACCCATTCAATGGAAACGTGCCATCTAGAGTGATTATTTGTATGACACGTCATGGATCGTATAATGGGATTATTGTAAACGACCCCTTTTACTTCGAAAACTTTGGAATCAGCTCGTTAACCCTTTCGGTTGATGGCAAGATTTGTAACGGTAAACCACTCACAATGAATTTTAAAGTTAATTGTTACGTGAATGCCTACATGTCGATCTTCCATGGGTTAGGTATGTCCTTTGACATTATTGGAAATGCTATAACATACTCCCATTACAAGAGCAGTCACAGTTTCTTCTGTTTTGACCTGACAGACGACTTCAAGGCAAACCATCCTTCGCACGTGTCTATAGCAAAAAATCGTACAGTGAGAGTAGAACTGACATTTGCAGCTACTTTAACCCAAAACGTTACTGTGCTAACTCTGGGAGAACACGAACCTATTCTAGGAATTGATGAAAAAAGAAACGTTTTGTCTACAGAATGAACGCGTCACAAATCAACGGCATTTCGAGGCCCAGGTGCACCACATTTCAAGGCACCTTTCCTTCAAATCACATGTCGTCTCTACGTGGCTGGAACGTCGTCAGTTTGGATTCTTGTGACCAACCCGGAAGTAATTGGATCGCCTTTGGACCTTGCAAATATTACGACCCCTGTGGTTTGCCATCCTTGCCAAATTCGATCATAACTTATTTAAATACCTGTTGTTCTACTAAATGGTGATGTAATGTAATTCAGTTTCAAGCATACAACACTACCGTGTGCGGATATCACTGTATTTATTATATGTTAATGCGATGTAAAGGATATTCACCGAATTCTATTGTTAAGGCTCTTAAATAATAATAATAATAATAATAATAATAATATATAGAGACGATGCTCGAGGCATCCACCCACCCAAATTCCTGGCGGCAGATGCTCGAGGCATCCACCCACCCAAATTCCTGGCGGCAGATGTTAAGTGGAAGAAGTACTACCATTATTACAGTTGTTTTTTGCCGCATGAGGGAGGAAACCGGAGTACCCGGAGGAAACCCTCGTGCAACGGGCAGGAACAACCGGAGAAAAACCCGTACATATAAACTTCCCATCGCCAGGATCGAACCCGGGGGGGGGGGGGAGATGAGGCTTAATGGCGCGTCGACAGCTTGGTCATTAGCGCCAACCTCAGTCACAGTGCAGTGGTCCGGGTTGCCACTGCACCACACATTACAGAGATATTATTCAAATCCCTAACCTAAATCTTGTCATACATCTGTACCTCCTGCAAAAATTGAAAAACACCGGACCGGAGGACAGACTTATCGCCCAATTGACGCACAATGTCATGCGGAAGATGGAAACGACGATGAAAACCATCAAGATGGCAACAATCAACAAGGAAGTGCCGGACCGTAAGTGGCCGCCGACACCAATAACATTCAGGAGGGTCAACCCCCCCGCAAAAGGAAACAGTGAGTAAGTCGAGTGTGACCAATGCGCAAACGGGCCAACACCACCTCCTCACGGCGACTGCGGCGACACGCCGAGTGCCATTCCTCA
>JAHWFP010184185.1:114855-133320 GCA_023313725.1 Lithobius niger | reverse complement strand
TAAAGGAACAGATATTAGAAAAAGACATGTAAGCCATCAGCGTCGCACTAATACGTGTAAAAGAATCTCCAGCTTGTTTTTTGGGTCGCTGGAGATTCTTTTACACGTATTAGTGCGACGCTCATGGCTTACATGTCTTTTTCTAATATCTGTTCCTTTAGGGCATTATGTTTTTTAAGGCTTACATCCGTATCTTATACGCTTAAGCGTTTTTTATTACTAATTGTTTTTAGATTTGTCATTTCTGTAGAGACAGAAATTGTATGATTTCTTCATTTTTTTTCTTAAGTCGAAGCTTCTTTGCTTCTTGGTTTACGTCAACATTTTCACCTACTTTATTTGGAATTGTTATGCTGTTGAAAAGGACTCCATACTCTAATAATTGAGGTAAAAAAATTTCCAAGATTGGACAAACTCACAGATATGCTAAGAAATGCTCCTTAAGTAACATTTTAAATACGTAAAACCAGTTTTCTGGTACGCATGACTGTATTGGATGTTTTGCTTGCCGTCATTTAGTAGTATGGGCTTTGAAAGAAACAATGCTATGGTCGTTATGGCTACAGGGTTGACGAACTGTGATAGCAAAAACAGAACAGTTATCATCAACAAAAATTATATGTAGAATTGCTTTCTCTCTCGTCAGTTTACAGACAAGTTGGCCCAGGCCCTGTTTAGAAAATAAAGGCCAAGAAACCTTGATGAATGGCATTGGTGGTTGTGAAGTGCGCCTAACGGTATTAAAATTAGAGGAAGTGAAGCTTACGTCACGAATAAAAAATATAAAAAGCCAAGAGTGCTACGAACAATTCAGAACGACGTTTCGAAAAATTTCGTTTTTCGATTTCAGGTTGCAAGATAAATTTCACTTGGCAAGGCCACCAAGTAGCCTGTTGTTTAAAGGGCTACATAACAAGTTAAAAATATGTAAAAACAGTAAAAACCGTAATTTCCCCTGTCAAAAGAGGCAGAAAAGTATGGCGAAGCACAAGCCCACTTGCTCCTTGGGAAACCAAGTTGCAAGTGAGCTGTATGCAAATCCTGCTACTTGCATCGTCATGGGGCGATCCATTTCAAGACATGGATTGTTTTACGTTTAAATTTTTTCTTTTATATTTTCCAGTTTAAGATTTTGAATTATGGGGAATATTATTTAAGAAATTTGTTTTACGGCATTAGGTGGTTGTGGACTGGTGGTTGATGGATATGAATTACTGGAGTTTCAAAATGATTCAGGCAAGAGTTTGTTTTTCTTTTAATAAAAGTTGGCCTTGGTCCAAGGCTCGGGTGTGTGCCCTGTGGCAAAAAAGTTTGGTGAAATTCCGATGTTAAGGCAATGTTACACAAGGCAATTAGATGCGACTTTGTGTTTGAAATTCGATTTATGGGAAACGTTCGCTTCTTTAGTTTTTGTTAGCGCTGGCCTACATAGGTGACAGTGCAGGTAAACCGTGCTCCAGATGTTCATTTTGTCGTCTGTTTTTTATATTTTTTTTTATTGTTTTATGGTGTATTGTAATTTACTTTATGTTTGGATGACTGCTAGAAACTAACCGAATATTACTGGATGCAAGTTTTTTTTCTGAGATTTTCTCTGACCCCTTGATACGTCAAAGCAATGAAAGAGACTAGTTGGGGGGGGGGGGTGTGGAGATTTTTTGACTTTCAAGGCTCCTCAGATGAGCTGGTCAACGTACCCGAGTAGGTATCCATTCTCCACGTACTTACGCAAGACATATTGAAATTCTCTGAGAAGCAGATCTAGATTAATTGCGTGCGAAACAATGCGTTTTACTTCGTTTATCAGACGTTGCTTTTGTAATGCGCGTCAATAAAAGAGTTGTAGTGCAAGGTACGAACTGGTTACATTCTTTTCCGAAAATGGGTGAATTCTACACAGTTATCACTATTTATGATAACATTAACGTCCAGAAATGGGATAGCACGATTTTTTGAGTTTTCCATGGTGTATTCGAGTGATTTAACCAAACTGTTGAAAAAAAAAGGAGTTTTGCCTCTTCAGATGGCAACGGAGCTAAATGTCGTCTATGTATCTCTTATAGTGTGCTATCTGTGGATACTTCAACTAATTTATTATCAGTTATAATACCACGAGTGCGTCTATGAAATCGATAATTTGTGTGTTTTAGCACGAAATTCCTTTCCAGATTTAATTTCCCGAGACCGAATTAAGGTCGTTTTGTTGGAAAGGAGTTGAGTGCTAAAACGCACAAATTAAAAATTTCGTAGAAGCACGAGTGGAATTCGATTAGATAATTTTGTTTTTCTTTCTGCAAAACGATTCTCCAAAGTGATTTCGTTGTAGGGTTTCGCTTTCGATTTGCCGGGGTCTTTTCAATGTAAGTCGACCATGGTCCTCGTTGCGGAAAGAAAACAAAAATTCTCAAGCTAATTTAGTATATTAACGCGATATTAGAATGGGTATAATGACCGGTAATAATAATAACTTTATGTATGCTCCCTCGAAAATACATTTAGCACTGCAAAACATGACGCAAGTAGACGTGCTAGCTGAATTCAAATGGAAATTGTGACATCAGAAGTTTGTCGTCAGTAATTGTACACATTTCGTCCAGTTGGTAGAAAATTTAAAGATTATTGCTTCGTTTCTTCCTTCTGCCAGAAACCTATGATATCTAATTAAAAGCAATTAGCTATGATCACCGGGTTGTTAACTTACTAATTTAACAATAAGATAGGTTAAATAATAGTTTTACTTTTCGACAGTGAACTTCCTAAATTTTTCTGTTGCCAAAGCGATAAGTTGATCCACTTGTTCTTTGGGGCGTTTGAAATTTTCAATGCTAAAGGCAAATACTGACAGCTCCTTAATTCCTAGTTCTCTGCACCAACTCATTACCTGAAACAGATTAAGGAGAAACAAGGAATCAAAAATAAGTCTGTGACTAGGCATATAATTTATTTCTGAAGATTGCAGTTACTCGTCTTGCCCAAAGATTCTATAATACGTTAGTTTACACCTAAGAATACACTGCAAGCAAACAACGAAGCAAGTGAAGAAATCCAACAAAAAGCGTTGTTCATATAGTGCCCGGGACTGCTAGCCCTAGAGTTCGGACTCCATTATCACCACCTTACAACGAAAATACTAAATATCTCCGAAAATATTTTAGTTAAGAGTGTCATCGTTGGTTTCTTGAATTTCACGCACAAATGCTCCCTTATCATTGAATTTCAACCAAATCAGAACAGAATTGCGACAGACAAACATCTTTGGAATGCTAAACGTAGACATAATTCTTTACTTGCTATATGTAGGTAAAAGAATTCTGTGTTGGTTTTGCTCCTAATACCCCTTCCACACTTGGGAAAAAGTCCGCACCTGCCCCGAACCCGACCCTGACTTTTCCACACTGGACTCCGACTCGAGTCCGGACTCGACCCCGACTTTCAAGTTCTGCTGACGGTCGGGACTCAAGACGCCGACTCCGACCCTTGTTTCAGTGTTAAGGAATCGTTTTGACTCTTGGAGCACTGATCACCAATAACGAGATAAACGGAAATCATGAGGGGAAGATGGGAAATGAAGGGGAGAACGAAAAAGCGATAGGGCTGAAAATGTTGTACCGAGAGAAAGATTAATTAAAGTCCGAACCTTGGCTGTGATGGCGGGGTTTAGTGTGGAAAGGGTGTCGCGTTTTGCCTGTGAGCACAAGTCGGGGCCTGAATGCCAAACGTGGTGTTCGGGGTCCAGTGTGGAAGTGGTATTAACATTTATCCAAATATACAGTTTTAAGGTATGCAATTATTTATTTAAAAAAAAACCAACACAAAGTGGGGAACAGTTTGGCCTACAAAGGAGGGATATAAAATGACCAAAACAATCGCTAAATTTATCCAACCTATGCAAATTTTAAATTTTGCCCTCGATTTTGCCATTGTTGATGTTGGCAGAAATGATAAAAGCTAAACCTTTCATTCACGGCTTGGTAGCTTTTTTTTTTTTTTTAACAATATTGGTTTCTGACATATTACTTCCTTTTTTATAAAACGTTTTTAAAAATCCTCAATATTTCATTATTTTGTTCTGATATATACAGATACATTTTAATATTTTTTTCGTGAATTAGAAGCTGGTACATTTTTGGCCCTTTAGTTGTCTAAGTTCAATGTTTTTGAAAATGTTATTCACCAAGCAGCTAACTACGACCACTGCTGTTCACTTTTATACTTGATGAGTACAACATTTTGATGAATGTTTGAAGAATGGTGCCTGTTTTGCTAAGTTCTTGCTTTTCTTGAGCATTGATTGCCTGTTATTGTGTTAGTTCGGGTTTCGATTTGAAGGTTTATAATAATACGTGACTTTATTGGGTTTACGATTCATGTTTACGGTTCATGTATAGGCTGATTTTCATAGGTTATGGAGTTGATAGCACCAAACACATTCACTGGAACACCTTGGACCCCGTGGCTGTGAACCTGAAACGGTATTCAGTTCATTGCTATCCTTTCCGTACCAAGGTTTAAATACGTTAGGAGAGTTATGGATCAGAGAAACGCATGTTCGGGGAGGGAGATCATTTCCAGTTCAGCCAACTGCAATTAGAGTGCACCAGTGATTTCATCTGCGATGTTCTGATCACTCACTGACCTAGGAAAAATTACTTCGGATAGTAGGCCTGATTTGGCCTTCCTGTACGTCAATATTGCCTAGTAAATATTTGCTATGCTATCTTTACTAACTTGATAACCACATAAATATAGCCTTTGTCACACTTAAAAAACTAAGCATTTGAAAATTTGTAAAATGGATTTGAAATTCAGTTGTTTTTGGTTGCTCAGCCTCCTGAAAATCGTAAACCCATTTTAATTTATGATGGAATGGATCTGCACTGTTGGGGATTTGAGATACCACCAGTTTAGGATGCGTCGTAATTTAATTTAGTATTCTTAAACGTAAGATGCATATGATTACCAAATGGAAACCACGCAATATAAACTTTGAACATGTTTACCAGTTTAAGACTAACTCTGTCGATAGTTTTAAACGAAGACTCGATTTATTTATACAGCATGACTTAAGGTTTTGTAACGATGACTGATGTAATGTGCGTCTGCTAACTTGTTGATTGCTTTAAAAGTGGACTGAACTGATGTATTTATACTGGATGACGTTAGGTTGTTACGATAACAGATGTGCCTAGCATTTATTGACTGATGTTGGCTCCTGTTGATAGCTTTAAATTGACTATATTTGTTTACTGAAGAATGAAGGTTTTGTTACCGTGTTGTGTTTTACATTTACTGACTGATGGAGGCTAAGTTACTCTTTCTGGTGTTGTGTGGATATTGGATTTTTTTTACAGGACTGGACGATTTCTTGTATTGCCCAGTCACGTTCCTATAAGTAAACTGGCGGTATGTTGTGGTTATAAATAAATAAATAAATAAATAGGACGACATAGTTTTTAGGGACTAGTAATTATTTATCACCGGGGGGAGGAGGGGTAGGGGAGGAAGTCGGAAATTGGGGGTGTCATGGATTTTTCGAACTCTCTCGACGTGATCATGAGTTTTGTTTGCTTTGTTAGAGGGCCGGGGGGGGGGAATCCGACTCAACTCGATGGAAAATTCTCTAGCCACCTTAATTTAGAGAAGCGACCAAAATTCTCTAGCCACCAAAATTTGTAAAAACGCGGTAGCTGTAGCCCCACTTCGCGATGTAAGTATTTATGCAGTTTTGAAGTTATTTTTAGTGTCAACCAGTGCAGGGTTCTTCAAAACCGCTGTCGAAAACGGTTTTGTCCCCATGGGGTACTTTTTTCATCTTGCAAGCTTAGTGTTGGCATGGACAGTAGATTCAAACTGTCTTAATAGTGGCAACATGCTTCCCTTAAATCGAAAGTCATTTTACCGTAATAAATCAGTCAAAAGAGGTTTTAAAGAATACTTTTTGGAATGTATTCAAGAACTAGTAGCTCGAGCGCTTACACACAACTGGGATCGTGCCGATGCAGAATACTATTTTCTAATTAGGCCAGAGAAAATTAGGCCACCGGTCCCATAGTTGACAAATCCACTTTGTAAGATTGCAGCAATTTCAGATGTCTACATAATGAGTCGGAAAACGGAGAAAGTTCTAAAATGATAAGACGGCAATTTATTTTAAGCAGGGGTAACCGGCAAAGGTGCCAATATTTTAAGCCGTCAACCTAATTTAACGGGCAAAGTTTCTAACTTTTTAAGATTGTAATTTATTTTTAATTGTGAAGCAAGCAAATCCGCCATCCTTTTCTTTTAGGAGGGCACATTATATTAAGTTGGAAACGAAGCAAAGTACGTTCGTTACTTTCTAAGCAAGCTGTTTATTGAGTTGGAAATAAACAATTTGCTTACGTTTTAGAAGGAAAACGTTTTATTATTCAGCCATACTAATGTCTATGGAAGGTTTCTAGATGTAGAAACTGCGAAAACAACCTAGGAAATCTAGGAGACTGGGCCAAATGCGAATCTACAGTGCGAATTATGTCTTCTGTGCAGGAATGAAAAAATAAAACAAGGAACGCAAAATGAAAATGTTATAGATATAGAAAACAAAAATCGACATAGGTCTGCTTGCAGTCTTTGTAGTTTTAGTGATTCAAGACCCAGGCGATTCAATCATTGTTTGTAAGAAGAATTATAGCAACCTCGAAGATAGTTCGTGAAGGTTTTTTGTACTGATTCAACCCGCTTAATGTCTTTTATCAGGTGTGGAGACCACATAGGACTAGAGTATTCCAGAATAGGATGCACGTATGCAATAAATGCCCTAATGCGTAAATAGTGGTTATGAATAACAGCAATTTATAAAAAAAAACAAGGACAAGCAAAAGCGGATTTATGAAATAACTAAAATCATTGATTTCAAATGTTGGTACAGGTTTGGCTTGCCAGGTCATAGTTAGGGAATACTGGCACAGATATTTTAAGGATATTGATGATTTGAAAGAAAAACATGAACAGAAATTAATAGACAATTATGAAAACGCATCAGTAAAGTAAGGGACGAAATAATGGTAGACTCACCAAAAAGTAAAGAAATTATATGAAATGGATAAAATTACTAACAAAAGTCATTATATCGATCACATTTATGTAAAAAAAAAAAGTAGAAGCAATAGGAGGAACACTAACAGGAAATATATAGGTCCATTACTTTACAATGTAGAAGAATTCATTAACTTTAATAATGAAAAAATAATAAAAAAAAGAAAACAGAAATAAAAGATAAATACAAAAACAGGCAAATAAAAAGACAATTAACAAATGATCTAATTATAAGAACAGATAATAAAACAAGCCTGTATAACCAAATAAAGAGAAAAAAACATAAATGATGAGTTTGTAAGGAACTACACAAAGGCAAAAAAGGAAATTCAAAGGAAATTAAATATTGTAAATAAATATTACGAAAAAATATTTAGGATGCATAAGCGAAATAAAAGACAATTTGGGATATATTAAATGAAGCAAATGATAAAAAATAGAAAAGCAAATATCGATGATTGTGTATTAAACACATTCAATGAAGAAGACAACACATATTGCAAATGAATTTAATGAAAAAAGAATTAAAATATAACTGATAAAAATAATTACAGAAATACAGCATTACCATCGATAATACATAAAATAACATAAATGGTTTTGCAAGTAAAATAAGAGACTTTCTATAAAAATTAAATATTTTAACCAAAATTTATAACACACTTGCTCATACAAAAGATGATATTACAAGAGCACTAAACGAGGGTAATACGTAAAAGTTATATTAGTGACTCTTCAAAAGGCGTTTGATACATTCGATCAATGTATTCTTTTAAGAAAGTGTAAAAAAGTAGGATTAAAAGAAAAAACTTAACTTTTTTATTTGCAGATTGCACAATATTAATCTCAATAAATTATAAAAAATATAAAATAATGATAAAAACTTACAATACGACTTTAACTTGCTCACTAACTGGGTTATTATAGAAAATGAACTTCACACTAGCGACGGAAACGCAGTACAAATGGATATTACAGCACAAATTGTTGTCCCATTTGTGCACATTTTTGGTTGTTGTGTCATACAACACAACACACTTAGTGCTTTCTGCTATTTAAATTTGGGAACCCTGACTTAAATCTCGAGACTCGAACGTTGATTTATGCCGTTATTTCTAGTGTTAAAGTCGGGATAAACACGAAAAAAAGTTTTCCTACTACAGTCCCTATCATCACACCAAATCATCCAAATCATCACACTTTACTCACCTTGACCATTGTCTGAAATCCAAGTTCATGTCCTTCAACTGTTTGCATGTTATGTCCCTTCGCAAATCGTCTATTTCCATCCATTATGAATGCTATTTGTTTCGGTGTTAAGCCTTCTTTCAAAACACGGATGGCAACATTTTGCAGCCATGTTGGTTTTTCTTCTAAAAACCACGACATCTGCAACCAAAATGAATTAATGAAAGTTGAAGTATTATTTTGTGGGGAAACAAGAGTAAATCCACAAATGCTCCCTGTCTGGCAATAAAAATTCAAACATCTTTTTAATTTTCGGTCACTACCACCTTTTTTGGTCCTTGTTCACAATTAAAAATTACAAAATACGAGAAGTGAACTCCACATTAGTCAACACAACTTTACAGTCATCCCTGGCTCCGATTCCAGACATCATACGTGTGCACAATTTTAAGTCCTTGTGGCCTGAAAGTTGAATTAATAATAAGTTATTATCAACAACAACAAAAATTCAAAAAACAGACTTGACACGAGTAAAGGTGGCTTATTTTGCTACCAGTATTTCCGAAGAATTATTTTGAGAGCACTGTAGACTTTTGATCGCAGTACACTTCATTCCTGACACACTCTTGGTGCTTCAAAAGATTGCAACTCAAAAATTCTGAATTAGCTTTATTACAATCGTAGTATAAATGTTTAGTATTTAACACTTGGAAGAAAATGCCTACTTGGTTAATAAAAGTAAGTCTGTTGTAACAGTTTAACTATGCGAACAGGCAAGGGGAACGACCACGCCCACTAAAACCCCACCGAATGAAAGGAAACCCAAGAAAAACTAATTGTTTTTGAAAGAAGATGACATCTGTACAGATGTAAAATGCAGTATGTAAGATTAATGCACAGGTGTTAAAGAAGCATGTATTTAAAGTATGAGCAAAGAAACTACAGTACGTTTATGTTTGTAATTTGTATGTTTGTTTAGTGGTCATCGTGGCTGAGCGGTAGAGAGCTCAGCCTGGTTGCTGGGGAGGTTTGCAGATCTGGTCGAACCCCTGGAAAGGGAACCTTGGCAAAGTCCCCGCCAGGACTGCCGGGTAGGGTGAGAGGCTACCATGCTCCTTCAGCGGCTATGGGATGTATTCTGGATAATTCTGGACAATCTTTCGGCCCCGACGATGATCGGAGGTTTCCCGGATTGAATCCCCGGGCTGGCTCCTCCTTTTACCAGGTATTTCTTCTTCTCTAAAAATCTGGTAATGTTCAAAATTGAGCTGGTTCAGCCATACAAGCATTAATTGCTTCGGCTGACTTAAGGCTCGTCAAAATTTCTTTAAAAAAAATGACGTGTGTTTACTTCTTTGTCTGACGCCAAAATAAGCAAAAGACGAACACAACATATAATTTCTTATTAATTTTCTTTGATGGTATGAAATGCCTTTGAACAACGCCTTTCAGTTCCTACATCGGACTAGAATTTAAATGCTGTTAGTAGTTAGACTAGAATTATCATTGTACGTTTTCCTTTGTAGTTAATACATAATTTTGTAATTTAATTTTCTATTACTTTAAAATTAACGAATTAAAAATTGATTTATAACGTATTTTTACACGAATTTAACCCTTCTGAACCTCAAAAACCCCGGAATTTAGGCAGCTATAATCCCGGGACTTTTGGGACTAAAAATTGGTCGGGATCCTGGCATTGGATGCCCTCACCATGATACTGTAAACATGTTATAATAAATAAGTCAATTTATTTACTAACTCCTAGCTGTTCAAAGCCATTTGTGATTTTAGCTGTAGCAATTTAAAACCATATTAATTCAGTGGTGTGTCGCGTTGTTTGGGTCTTAAACTCTTATTACGTCCTAACGCTCCTTTAAGATCGGAGTATACGCACCATACAATTTTGGACGTGCCCCTTTTAGAGATGATTTGTGTATTTATTTATTCTTTATTTCCCTTCATTAACCATTTAGTTGTTCTTTCATTTTACATTTACATTTTAGTTTGTAATTGTATCTCTAAGCCATCCTGAGTTACAAACGTTTAAAAATCATACAGTGTTGACTCGATCGTAATGTGTAGAATTGTACAGTATCGAACCTTATTTTCTCTGTGAATCATAATAAACATGATACAAAATGAACTTTTAGCTGTTATAACACAAGACGCCGTGTTTGATGTTTGAAGTGTATTTCCAGGGTAGGCCTGAGAACAGTGTTAATTTTAAGCTTAAAAATGCATGCGTGTATATATTATATAGTGTATACTCAGTCTGATTATTCCTTTAAAAGTAATTCCATCAAAAAGATGGGGTCTGTGCATGCTCTGCTTCATATTAGAATTATACGCACGTGCAGAATCCAAGGTTATTGAGACTGGCCAGAAGCTTATAAAGACTGAAATGACGAACTAGGGTGGAAAAAATGGTAAACGAAAAACCTCAGATGGATGACTGGAATCGCCTCGAATATATATCAATGAATATATGCCAAAATTACACCATGAGAATGGCAGCCCCTCCTTGCAAAAATGCCACCTGTCGGAGTGCCACTTTTTTTAAAGGCTACCCTGCCAAGACTTAATATAAAACGGTTTAAGACAAATCTGCACTAGCAATCTTTCTAAAAATGTCCTTAGGTACACAACAAAGATTGCCAAAGTGTTTCTTTGGGAGTGTTTTCAATTTTAAGACATTTTCAGAGAGAGTGCTAGTATGTCACAAAGACAGAGACAAATGGTTTGACTTTAAGACAAATCTGTTCTTTCCCAAGCCCATTCCATTTGCGTCAGAATGCATTCCGTGACAACACACTAACTCACTAACGCATGTCGGCGTTAGCGAAACCTCATCCAACCATGCTACCTTTAGTGATAACAATAAAAAATAGCCGACTCTTGGCAAGGCTACCTATTCTCATGGTGTAATTTTGGCATATATTCATTGATATATATTCGAGGCGTAAAGGCTTAACGTTAGAAATTCGACGCGTCGTCCAGTTAGCTACCGATTCTGCCACCAGTCGCACTACTTACCCCCCAAAAATGAACTGCTCTAACATGCGGACTGAACTGTAAAAGGTACGTGTGACACGCGATACGCGGATTTTAAACTTAAAACACTGCATTGACACCAAATAATTAAAATTTAACAACAATGGCTTCATGCTACGTACCTCTTTGTTCACTCGACGACAAAACAAAGCCTCCGGAGGTTTAATTTCATGAATTTCAAGCAGAAGAACAACCAAGGTACGTGTGTATTGTACTGTATAATACGGTACGGTGTTTCCAATTCTCATTAAAAATGTGTTAAACGTTCCATTGACGTAGCAGTAAATCATCCGAAGACTTCAAGAATAATCACCATTACCGTAAAAAAATTTTCGTTTAGCACTGCAACACCGGTAAATCTAATAATGAGAAGATATCACGTTTTCGTGCATCCCGCTAACACTAATCAATGCTACGATTGGGGTTTTTCGTTCTTCGTGCTTTCAGATCAGCGCAACGCTTGGACGACGCGTCTAGCATGCTACGTGAAACCGAGCGTTAAGCCTTTACGTCTAGGTAGCCTTGCTTTTGGATACAATGTAAAAAATAAGCATCTTAAACTAAGATGTAAAATTTGCATCCGTTTTTAAGACGTTGTTGGCATCTTACAATAAGACGGTATTGGCGTCTTAAAGTAAGATGCTTTGGCATCTTAACATTTTGCATCCGTTTTTAAGATGTTTTCGCCATCTTAGCAGTTTAGCATCTTGAAGCCAGATGCTTTGGAAGGCATCTTACATATCTGGCATCTTATAATGCAGGCGTCTTACATATCTGGCATCTTATAATGCAGACATCTCATTACAGTGACGTCTTTAAAGTCAACCATCTTATTTTCATTTGTTTATAATATTAACTGTTCAAATCTGATAGCCTAGGCATTTTTACTGCAAAGCACCCTGTGAATAGAACGTCTCAATCAGAAGACATCTTAGTCCTCATAACTTGACTGAAGACCCATGTAGGTCAACATCGTGTTAAGGATGAATTCAAAGTGAATGTTGAATCATGTTAGTTAATCACCCCGGCCTAATGCAGCATTTACAATTGTTATGGGAAGTCAAAATCGTTTGCTACTTTCGTTAATTGTGTAGATGTTTTAGCATTCGTCTAGGTTAGTCATCGACTGTAGCAAGAATAAGACCATTTGATTTTTTAAGAACGTGACTACAGTTCACCTATGATTAACGCAATAATTGTTTTCACTAGAAGTAGAATAAATTAGCAGTGACTTTTCAGAGCGTTTTGCCATTTGCTTTTAAGATGTTTTCGCCGTCTTAGCAGTTTGGCGTCTTAAAGGCAGATGCTTTAATAGGCATCTTACAAATTTGGCATCTTATAATGCTGACATCTCATTACGATGACGTCTATTAAACTCAACTATCTTATTTTCATTTGTTTATAATATTAGCTGTTCAAATCTGATAACCTAGGCATCTTTACGATGATGTTGAAGGCATTCTTTTCAACATCATACGTATGAAAATGAAACCGGAGGGATGAGGTTGGTGTTCAGTCGGGTGGAAAAAGGGAGGTGAGGTACGGGTATTTTTTTTTGTCAAAGCTATGTATTTATTATAATTAACGTATAAGTAATTATGCTTCTTTAACGTGTTATTGTATGGTTGGCTCTTTACGTGCCTCCACTCTGTGCCATTTTCGGAATAAATATTGAAAAGAGGAGTAAAAATAAGTTTTTTTTAATTCCTGTTCGCATTTAATAACAACGAGTAGAGTTTTAACTGAAATATTTCATGAGATCAAAATAATATTTTGCGTTGTGTTGACCAAAAATATTTTATGCATCTAAAACAATACAATCATTTATTTTCCAACTCAGTAAACTGCCGCCTTAAAATGTTGGCAACTTCACTTCGTTTCCGATTTAATGCTTTGTGCCGTCTTAAAACTAAGGCATCTTTGCTAGTTTCACAACTTTAAAAAAATTACCATCTTCAAATATTAGCAACTTTCCCGTTTTGTAGCTTAAAATAGGTTGACATCTTAAAATGTTGCCGACTTTCTCGGTTATCTCACTTAAAATACATTGCCACCTTACACTTTTTCAATTTTATGTCTTTTCCAACTTAAAAAATAAACCATCCAACTGCGTGGACATCTGAAATTGCTGCCATCTTATACACTGCATGAATTTGGCAACTGAAAACTATGGCGTCTTAAACAGCTAAACATCTTCAAATATTTATTTCGCGTGTATTCCAGCTGATAATAAGATGCATCTTACGTTTAATGCCATCTTAAATGAAACACGTCTGAAATTAGGACTCATCTTAAACTGGTGGTGTCTTAAATCTTCAAAGCACAGATCCATTGCATCTTAAAATAAGATGGTTTTACGATTTTCAGGAGAATCATCAATCAAACAACTGAATTTCAGATGTATCTAACGAATTTCAAGATGCTTAGTTTTTACAGTGTAATACATAGCGAAAGGTATAGTCTGTTCCACATTATGTTTTCAGAAAACTGACCGACTGTATGACGGCACATTTTCTGGCAATACTAGTACAATACATGTGGCTATCACACTTGTGGACTCTACATAGTTACTGTTACCGTCTACGAGTGAGATATTTACGTGTTTTTTGCACACCAGTGAAAGGAAACGTTGCGTCATGCAGTCAGTTTCCTGCAAACATAATGTGGAACAGACTACAATAAAAACAGTTTACCTGCAGTTTTCTGCCAAGCTCTTCATTTCCAATGTGTATATTAACCTGCATGCCTGCATCGCTCACATTACCAAAACTGCTGAAGCTACACACATAATACCAGAAGCCACTCCTAATCACAAATTCCTTCACACAGGTATGCTTCTTTAATAAGAGAGTTTTGGACGCATTTTGGATGCACATTTCTTTTTAGGAACGCATACGTAAAAAGGTGTTATTTTCACGGTTAGCAGTTTTGCAGGGAAGGCGTGGTATTTTCTTGTGGTGGTCTACTCATGGCTGCATTTTGAGCGGTCGAATTTTAACATATTACCACGTCAATGAATGCTTTGAATTTTTGATTTCACAAATGGTGATAATTATTTGGAAACCTCACTTTTCACGATATCGCCTTAATTCCCCTACCTGTCGAATCATTTCGTCGTTGCGGCTCAGAAAATCATAACGACAGCTTGCGCAACTGCCTATTTATTAAAAGTAAAAAAGAATTATTAAAACATGTCAAAACGCTATTGACAGCCATAGTGTAGCCGACGCCATACTGCGGGATGAGAGCGTAACAAGAAAACCTGATTTCAACCAGAATATTAGTAAACGGAAATTATGTCTGGCCGGATAAGTTTTTGGTGACGGTTTCTGATGTCATATGTTTGCTGCAGCGAGAGCGGCAGCACGAGCGAGCCATGTAATTTGAAAAAAAAATGACCATTATTTTCGTGAACAGCGATGTTAATTTACCCTAATTTTCAGATTTTATGGGAAAAAATCGAAAACAAATTTTTTTTTGAAATCAAGGTCGCTATTCACGAAAATGATGGTCATAATTTTCCTTTAGGTACCATTGAAACCAAAGGCCGAGGTCATACCGCTGAGCCAGACTGACACGGCCAGCGGTAGGACTTCGGCCTTTGGTTTCAAAGGTCGTGGGTTCGATAGGCCGCTTAGGCAGTCTGACATATAAGTCCAAAAGGCAACGTAAATAGGTTTACATCTGTATTTATTTGACTCTTTGGATTTTCCCTCTATTTACTAATGTTCTGGTTGAAATCAGGTTTTCTTGTCGCGCCCTCAACTAGAAGTATGGCTTCTGCCTCACTATGACTGTCATAGCGTTTTAACATTTTTAAATAATTCTCTTTAAAAATAAATAAATGTTTGCACATGTTTTCGTTACAATTTTCTGAATCGTAACGACCAAAGGATTCAATAGGTAGGTGAATTATTCGATATCGTGAAAAGTATGTGTTCCAAATAATTACCCAAACGGCATCTGTCAGTAATCTTCGCCAGAAGCTAAACAAAAACAAGTTTGACATGTTATTAAAATCACACGCAGAGGAAACACAAGAAGTTTATAGGAGAGTGATCGAGTTCTCTAAATTTTTTAAAACTTTTTTAATTTTCTAGGTGTATGTCTAGGTAATGTCTTAACCAAACATCTTTTTTTTTAGTTACTGGGGAAAATGCCGTTTGTTCAAACGACAATTTTAAGCATTTCAAATTTAAAAGCCATCCACGCGGCATTTCCATTACTAGCTAATAACGAGTTCCATTAAGGCCCAGGAGTTTTAGACATAATCAAGTCCATATTGTCATGTGGTGATAGCTCAGTCCGTTAATCTGTTTGTTACAAATTTATGGAGGTTTTCATGGATGTTCGAATCTAGGCACTGGACGGACTTCGATTTCAGCTTTTCGAAGGAACTAACAGATATTTTCAGTTTAAACCTAGCTATTCCTACCTTTTTCACACTGGGATTGACTGTCCAAACAATCAGGTCAGTTTTCCAGCAACAAACACGATGAATAATCCTATCGTCTTCAGAGCACCAACAGCCGCAGTTCTTTCATCTTTCAGATGATCAGTCGAATAGTCACTTCACAAAAAATATGTACAAAAACAAGGAAGCATTACACGTTGTATGGAGGATGTAGAGGTTACGTATTTATTCTATGAATGTTTTCATACTGCGCAATAAAATTTCTATAAAAAATTCCACTCTATTCCATGCTAGGATCTGAAACACTGTCTTTGTTTGTGACACCAAACATTGACAATGAAGTGATATGTCAACATGTCGGTTAGACGCAATACACCTCAACATGACGACATACTGACAACAATTATATATTTATTTAACATAGTCGTAGCACCATGCGAATTAAAACGACATCAAACTTAACAAACAAAACCAAAAAAAAAAGAGCTTTCCTTTGGTTGGAAACAACAAAAGAGATGGTCTTCTTTGGTTTTTACAGATTTAGGGGTAGAATTTAAGGAAGCAAATTTTGAAGAAAGCAATTTAATTTAAAATGAAATAAAAAACATTATAAGGTATAAGATAAAATATAATTTGGTACCAAACAAACTGGTAACAGTAATCAGGAAAGGATGGTGAACATCCACCTGTCCTAAAAAGATTTTAAGTTTACAAAAACATTTTAAAACACAATGAAAAACAGATAAGAACAATGCTAATACATGTAATGCAGCCACTATTAAAAATTAAGACACTTAAAAAACACTTTTTAAATCGTGGTTAAAACGTTGTAGGCTGTCGAGTTTACCAATTCTGATGGAAGGCTGTTTAACGGCTTTACCGCACAGGTAAAAAGTAATACTCTGTACAGTCCTTTCTAACCGCTGTTAGAGTTAGTTATGTGAATGTCCCCTGATATATTTGTTACCGTGAGTATGAACAAAAAAAAACCCGGATTCAATATCAACGAGTCTGTGCAAGATGGAATAAGTACGACATAGGTCTGCTTGCATTCTTCGTAGTTTTAGTGATTCAAAACCCAGGCGATTTAATCATTGTCTGTAAGAAAAATTATAGCAGCCTCGAAGATAGTTCGTGAAGGTTTTTTGTACTGTTCAACCCGGGCTAGTCGTCAGTTTCTGGTATGGATTTTGATTAACAGCGACAATCTGGTATGACATTCTGATCAACAAACAGTTAAGATTTAAAATTCTTGTTCATTCCATTGTTGTATTATTTTAAAAGAGGATGCACAGTTTTTCAGTTAGGCTTCATACATTTCGACGTCAACGTGAAGTTTAAAATAAAATACAGATAATGTTCAAGGAAAAGAAAATCCAAAGCTTAAGGTTCTAATAGTCATATTTCGTGTTTTTTTCCAGCATTTCACGCAATATCGCGTTCCAGAGGCTGTACCGCTTAACCTGTGCGAGTTATGTTATTGTGTCATAGGACATTTTTGGTTAATTATAATTCTATCTTTCCAACGAACTATACAATATTAAAATCGGTTAATTGGTTACAGAGATACACATTTTTTTGGGTTAAATCATGTGGCGGCCATCTTTGATGACGTCATGACGCTAAACCGGAAGTGCCTTCAGTGGGCCCCATATCCAAAAATGTTGTTCTTGATCTATAAAATAAGTTCTTAAAATTACATGCCGTTTTCCGGAAGTGCACGATTGTTGCCCTTGGCCGCTAGACTAATATAGTGTCTGTCTCTTAATGACTTTCTCACGGTATACCATGATCCGAGGTTCTCAAGTTCCAATCCCCGGGTTTGAAATTCCCCTTAATACATCTCTTCCGGCTTCTAAAACTTCTAGAATATTTAAAAATTGTGCAGGCTTGTTTGATGAGTTGTAAATTCAGTCAAAGAAATCAAGTAACAATGAGCAAAAAATAAATAAAAACAATAAAAAAATTCTTCAAGATAAGTACATACAATTAAGAAAAAATTCTTTTAAGTACACAAATTTTTTTTCTTTTTAGTCTTCTGTACAGCCGAAACGGCCTAGAAGACGACGGCAACCACTTATGCCACGCGCCATGGCTGTTTGCTGTGACGTGCATATCACGTGACTGGGCTAGTCCAATCAGACGGCCAAACAGCCGTTGTTCTCGTTCGTCATTGGCTAACTCATGGTGACGTCACGGCAAACTGCCATTGCGCATGGTTTAATCTGTTTGTCCATCGATTTTTTTCAACTTCAGAACAGCATACCAGATAGAGACAAACGATTTTCACCATTAAATTCAGCAACCAAAAATTAGCTTAAAAAAACACAGAAATTAAAACGTCGTTCCTTTCTTATACCTGATAGGTTTTTTGACGCAACGCAATGAAATAATAATATTTAATCGTCGCATTCAATCCCTACAGGAAGCCATGCATCCGCAAATACAAAAGGATTTCGTTAACGACACACATTTCCTTCATTTAAAATATTCTTGACACCGTGTTGCATGAATGTATAGGCTTACTGTCGAACTAATTCTCCGTTAGCTGCTAACATATATCTTCCTTGAGCATATTCTGTAGACAAATTCAATCTGTGATTGGCGAGAACTAATCATCTTTTTGAAAATGGGAACAATGTGAACGGCAGAAAATGCTTTAAAAAGTCAACTGTGTAAAAAGTCAAATTTTCAGTGTATCCAATGGTGTAAGGGACCAGTCATTATTTATCGCC
>JAHWFP010184185.1:103814-114455 GCA_023313725.1 Lithobius niger | reverse complement strand
CCCCCCCCCATGATGTGAATGTTGCAAGGTTTTGACGCTATAAATACCGTTTCAGCAAGTCTAGTTTTTACAAAAAACTTTCTAGTAAAGCCTTGGCACATGGTTTCTTGGCTTCTCCGATCTTTTAGGTGCTGACTATGTTGCGGATGTGGGCATTCAAGCGTGTTCAGTGTTAAGTGTGTTCATCATACTTATTGTACGAATCTCGACAGGAGGTGGGTGTAAGGAACATTTTATAGAACATTTTTAAACCAACATGTCTTTTCGTTAAAAACGAGACACGTTTCCGTACAACTAATCTTGGCTGCAGGAATCATCTGCAGACGGTCTCAATGGATATACAAAAAGCGCTTTTAGGGGGGAGGGGGGGCACACTATTTTTGGACATGGGGGGGGTCAACATTTTTTTAGGATCTTGACGGGGGGGAACATCGAAAATTTGGTGGTGACATTTTCATTTCCTTCCCCCCCCCCCCGGCCATAAATAATGACCGGTCCCAAAGTACATGTCTTTGCCGTTCATTCGTGTTCTATACTATGAGAAGATATTGCACAGAGGCAGCAGTGTTCACGGTTCACTCCAGCAGTAATTTTGTGTGTACTTTTAGTGTGGATGCATTCTTGAGATGTGTATAGGTGATTGCTCTAAGGTACAATTTTAAAGAAGGTCACGTTAGCCTTATGGAATTTAGCCTTACAGTACCAGCTCGTGCCACAGTAATGAGCTGGTACTGTAAGTAACAGACTTTCACGTGACACTTCAATGTTAAAAGTTGCGTGAGAATTAACATTGTGTGTGAAGCCCCTGCCTCCAATAGAGAAGACATTATAGGATGCCGTTACAGTGATGTCATTTTATTCGTGACGAACTGATAACGACTTTCACGAAACTGTTAATTGTCAATAAAGCAGGCACTGGTTAAAGATGACTGTGCTGCTCTATCAAGCGTAATTATATATAAAGCTCAAGGTGGGGGCGACGCAGCACGCTGCACGGTAATTGACGGGATCTAATTCAAAACGAAGAATAAAAAAAAAATGGCCTGGGTACACTGCGACCCTGCCTGGTTTGCCCCGGTGAAAATGGGTTTAAATATAATGTTTTTTTTATTTGCTGTGCCCTGATTATTTTAATGTATTTAAGCAATTTATACGAATTTGTATGCTTGATAACGGCACTGACTATAGTTGAGACGAAACGTCGCATTTTACCCTGTGGCCTACTTTGTGCTTTACATGTTCATATGTTTGTGCTTTTCGATGCTTTAAGCCACACACGGTGTCAAAGCATACTCGTAATAATACCCTTTCATCTTGAAGGAAACGAAGGCGTGCAAGCAGTCATAAAAGCCCCCGATAGGCTTGCCAATCATCGCATCGAACAAAACACCTTACTTGCTCACGACGGGTTGGTCAATTGCATATGAAACTCCAAAATATAGTTTACAGAGTTACAACTTTCAGTGCGCAGGCTCTGCCGCACATGCGTATGCGAATATCGAATTGTTTGATAATGTTTTGTCGTAAGGCGAAACTTTTAATACCTTTGCCTGACAAAGGAAAAACTCGTCTAGACGTCTGACGACGTGTTTAGGGCAGTGTGTGGCCGCCCCATTGAAACACGTGTTAAACTGTTCTCATCAGACGCCTTAAGATAAAACGTTTTGTAATGGACATGCGACAAGACATAAGGCGTCTTTGCGTAAGACGTAGTTCGAGGCTGTGTGCGGCCGGCCTTACCCCTGCGTATAACTCTTGCTTCTGTAGATCTTATGTTTTATCTCACCTGTTGGTTGGTTTAAACGGGAGTGTTCTTTGAAATTAACACCTACCAGTCCAAGTCTCATTTTCTGTTTTTTTAATGATTTTTTTGCCCTTGCCTGCTCTGTCGTTTAATAATGTACCGTCCCGTTTTGTTGTTTCTCCAGCTTTAGTGTTGCCTTTTGTTAGCTCGCCACTGGTGACAGTTCAAAATATTTAAATACGAAAACGATTATTTAAGTTTTAAGCGATCAATCGATTGATCTGTGTCTGATCATCTTCGAAACTAAGCTTAATTTTTTTCGTGTTTAAATATTTTGCAATACTACCAGTGGCTATTTAACACGAGACTGTGTCCGGGGGAAGGGAAAATTCCCGCCAAATATTTTTCTGTGCCCAGATACTCGCCCCCCCCCTCCCCCTTTCTGAGAGAAATTTCTGGCCAAATTAATTGTTGGTACGAACGCAAGTGTTATGATCGAGTACACAAGCGAATTTTGTCTGATCAAGCGCAACTTACTGGAATGAACCGCGCATCGGGCTGTGATATTTTATGATTACGCAATCAGAACTGGTTGGAGATGGTGGGGGAACTTCGTTCGGCAACGATAATCCACCCTATAACTCCACCATGAAACATAGCTGCTGGAATATATGAAGAATGAAATTCCAGATATGCACTCGACATACAGTTAAGGCCGGCCGCACACACATCGAACACCTTATATAGGCATGCCACAAACCGCACGCGTCATTTGGTCGCACGACAACCCAGTTTGCCGAAACCTGTTTCACCTTGCTGCAGACATCTCCACAACCATAGCAATGAGTTGAGTGCCACACCGGATGAGACATTGTTGTGAGACGTCTTCAGGTGTCGTTAGGCGTCTCACGACAAGGCGAAGCTCTGTCTACAGAAAGGCTATTGGGAGTCGCTCAACCAGATACGACGTCTTGGGAAGTTTTGTCCCGAGACAATTGCCGCATTTGGTGTGTGTGGCCGGCATCACGATAAAACATTTTGTCTTAAGGTGTCTGATGCTATTGGTTTACGGGTTTCAATGGGCTGGTGGCACATTGCGTCAAACATGTCGTCAGACGAATAGAGTCATATTTTTCCTTGTGTGACGCAGGTACGACAAAACATTACAAAATAAGCATGTGTCTTGATTAGGCAAATATCAACGTTATTCACGTCGTTTTTTCACCAAGAAAACGGTTTTGTTACATTACTGTTTCAGTTTGCCAGCTGGTGGACCAATTACCTGTTACAATTTTTTTTGTCCAATTTTACATGGCTTCAATAGACATCAGTCTTCCATTTTGAATTTTGTATACTGTCTATATCAAATTAATAAAGCCTCGTTGTTATTGTCATTGAGTTTGTCAGCTGTGTCATTAATAGCGACTTTATGATCTCAGGCGACCAGAGTCTCTCGCTCGAACAAGTTTCAGCCTTTTCGGTCGCACTGTTATTTATCCTCAGACTGCTGTAAAAAGCCAAACCGCTTTCGCTGCAAAAACACAACGTATCTAGTGGTCGTTATGCTTTTATATATATATTATCTGGATGTTATCATTTTATCTCTAGGGGCGAGACACTAGCGAGTGTCTTGATAAAGTAAAATTGAAAATAAGCCATTAGTAGCATAGTTCAATAGCCACGATTTTTGGACTTATGTTTCATTCAAGTGAACCGATTCACTTTCGAATCAGCGAACCAATCCATCTCCAGATCACTGCCATATCGCCTTTACCGATGTGGCCACTAACCCGGTGGGATAATAGAACTCACCGAATCCGTTATTAAGGTTACAATCCTGACCAGGACTCCACTCAACTTAATGTGCCAAGTCATAGGCCATGCAGAGGGAAAGGCGATTTGGCAGTGATGTGAAGATGGACTGGTAAAAGTCCGGGACACGTCACTTGAATGAAACTAAGTGCGTAAAGGTGGCTTACTGAACTACGTTATTCTAGTTTATGGTTTTCACTGATGGATTATTTCCAATTTTCCTTTGGTATGACAGGTCGAGGGTTCAGATCCCTGCTCGGGTACTCTGACGTTTAGACAATTTTTTCACTTTCACGAATTGGTTCATCAGTAAAAAAAAAGTGGAACAGTACAACGAAAGCAATGTGAGGGTTGCCCAGGGACCGTTAGGGTAACACGCAAGCACATCCGAAGGGTTGGCATCATAGTCTCCCAACCAACTGAATACAGGATCAAATCTACGACCTACCAAGTACGTGTAAAAAATTCACTAGAAGTACGTCAATGTGACCGTTAAAGTACAGTTCAATATAACCTATCAGCTTAATAAGTTATTTCTGAGGATGACCCTGTGGAAAATTCCTTCGTATTTTCATTATAACTCTTTTCAATGAAGTAGAATTTCATTGCGTGTTCTTGTACTTTGAGGACGTACGTATCGTGTTGACTAATTCAGTGCTTGCTATGATGCTACAATGCCTTTGGTTGCTGTGATGCATTTGGTCGTTTAAATGAAGAACTTGCTTTCATTGTTACTCATCTTACCTCCATAATCTTGTGTTTTTGATAGATGTTATCTGAACCTGTTTGTTTCCTATACTGCAAGAGACGAAATTGCTTCTGCAATAAGAGCCTTAGCCACAGGAGTCCAAGATGGAGTAATATACCCAAGGTGAACAAAACATTTTCTATCATTTGAATTTCTTCGCTAAGTTGCTTTGTTTAGATGAGCAGCTAATTCATACGGGAATCTATTTTTAGTTTATGTGAAATTTAGTAAAAGTTTAAATATCAAGAAGAAAGAAGGACAAGTTGAAGCTTGGTCTTGAGGAGTGTTAGAATTCTATTGCAGCTGGAAGCTATTTCATCAACTAGTAAAAAGGCTGAAAAGTTGCTAATGATTCAGCATTTTAAAGTAAGAGTACCAGCTGATCAAAATGCGCTAAGGTAATCCCGCCTACAATAGTTCAAAGGCTCACGATCATATTACGGATTGAAAGCCAATTTAAAGACGTCCACACATGGAGTAATATATGTCAGGTGGGCCATTGCCCTCAATTTCAAACAATGTTTCCCATTTTATCACGTTATATTAATTTACCTTGAGCCCTAAAACGTGCTCAACTATTGTTCAAGACATAAACAATCAATGTTCAAGCACTTCCTTTACCTTCAGAAGTATTAGTTGGGGGATGGAACTTGCCTATGTCTTGGAATGGTGATATCACTTCTGTGAAGGACCAAATCATTCTCTACTTAGTGACCTCGTTACCCATTTCTGAAATCACAATGTTTCAACGAGAATTAGACAAATAGTTACGATATTAAAACGAGGAACATAATGAAATCTTTCTTTAATACTGGTGGTTTACATTCATCACTATTTGTCATTAATTGGTAATATTTTTAACTATATTGACGATCAGCATTATCATTGAAATCCAATTCAAAGATGTTCCAATCGAGGATTTATTTTTTGAGTTGGAGCGTGCTTTCGATTTAAACCATACTCTAGCGCTTTTACCGCAGAATTATTATTACCCAGACTCTTCTTCAAGATAAAGGAATTTGTTCAAGATGTGCAAAACACTTCTTCAAGATGTAGACTAGCACTATGGCATTGTGCTGTGCCAAGATTCTATTTCGATATTATTGAATTAATCTTGGCTGAATATTGGGTACAATGTCAGCTGAAAGTGGCTGATGATTGCACGTGGGGCTAGGTGGTCTGATGGTTAGCATGACAACCTCACGTGCCAGAGGTCTTGGGTTCGAGCCCAGCCTCAGCCGCCCCAAAACGAGTGTAGCATTTTGGCACCAAGGCTACGGCTGGAGCGCATAAAAAAGCTAAGTCAAAAAAGCTAAGCTGATGATTGCACGTGTGCGTAAAGTCTTAGTTGTGAACTAATACCAACCAATGCTAAAAGAAACAAAAGTACAACGACAAATATCACACCAACAAATTTCTAAAACGGCAAAACTTCATTAAAGACTTTTTCATTTTGAGCTGCCGTGACCAGGTTTGAAACCAACGAATTCCTTCTGATTTCCTTAGCCAAAGCCTTACTGATCCTGCTGAGAAGACCACAGTCATAACCAGGATTCCATTATCTTTGATCTTGTCACTCTGGAGCCATAGCTCCAAGGTCAAAGCCGTCTTAGAAGTGATTTTCAGTTCGTTGCTTTGACTCTCTGTCAAGTGATCAAAATGCAATTAAGTCAATAGATACTTCAGCACACGGAAACCTAATTCTTTTTAGTGCATGATTTTTCCTGTTTAGGTAATTAGAGCAACGTAAGTTCAGAAGGCTCTGCTTTCTCCACATTATTTTGTACAAAAATACATTCTGGGGTAAAATCGTACTAATTATCCTAAATTATCCATCTGGGGTAAAATCATATTAATTATCCTAAAGTTTGAGGCCGTGGTATATATTGTCCATTTCAGGAGTGTTGAATAATGAAAAAATTAAAGTCCTTTTCAATTACAAAGGTTATATTGGGACTTGACGGCAACTCTGCTAGGAAATAAACATGCTAAATCATGCTAAATCGACACGAGCACGGGTGCATTTCCGGGACCTTTCTCTTCCCGAATGTACAGGAGTGGGCCGATGCCAAGATTGAACTTGACACCTTTGCCTTATGAGTATACACATGAGGTCACATATCATAAGACCCAACACTTCGTGTGGGTCTTATGATTTTATGTGACCTCATGCGTACCCTCATAAGCCAAAGGTGCCAAGTTCAATCACACGGAATAATACCAGTGAAACAATTCCAAAATACTCCCATAGGTATTTATTTCCACGTGGAATTAATTGCTCCCAATATCTGATTACAACGGGTTATGATATTTTATTTTTGTCCACAGCGAGAGCGATAGTGCAACGAGGCAGGCAACAGCGATACGAATTTCCCTTTTACACAAACAGTTATTTATTTTTATAACTACAACTAAGTTATTATTTACAGAATAAAAACTAAACATGAAGCAATTACTTGCTTATCTGTGTTTACTACAAAGTGCATTTCCAGTTATTTATAAATAGGATAACGATAAAGTTAAAATTAGGTTCCATTTCTTAGTACAATATAAAACAGGTATTATTAATGACAACGGGACATACAAAATATACTTATACAATTACAAAATATAAACATAAAAAAAGCACATTGTATAAAAAAATGGCTTTAAGATATTTTACATTCAGTTTGGCAAACTATCATGGTAGTACACATTTTTTTGTGTAATGATTTCATAATTCACTTTTTAAGTTGTCCTAAGAATTCATATATTTCAGGTTTACTTCGTGATACGGCCGCAAGTTCTAGATGGATCTCTGTCAAGATGGATCCATATCGTAATCATTTCCTAACGGAGTTGGCTCAGATTTCCTGAAATTTGGGGATTATTCCTTACAATTAGTAAAGGTTTACTGTAAGGTTTCACCTCAACCTCTCATGTTAAAGCCGAAATTTTGACGCTTAATATCTCCGTCGTCTGTGAATATTTTTCGATTAAATTTGGTGTGTAAGATCTGTTGGACTTGGTCAACAAGCATACCAAAATTCATTAAAATCCGCCGAAGCAAATCGGAGATCTGGATCTGAGCTGAAACCATGAAATTCGTTTTTGGCTTTTTGTTGTTAGCACGACACTTTTCTACTATACTCTTTAGAGATCAAACTATTTGTCCTATAATGCTGGTTCTCATCTCATTTTTCATGTATTGCACTGTAGACGCGCCTTTTCTAATTGGTGAAATGGTTTAGGCGTTAGGGAACTCTAAACGACCAGATTGATTGTTTTACGATGTTTTACCAATCAGCAAACACCAGCTACAAGACGTAGACTGAAGATTAAAGGGTTTGTTCTCAGAAAACCGTAACATATAAAGATACTATAAAACATTAAAACAAGCTAATCTAAACTGCATGGTACGCCAAAGTAGCACGAATTAGAAAACACGTTTGATGTTTAAGGCAAGGTTTAACTGGTCCGAAGTCAAAATATAGCAAGGAACACCAATAAACATTCATGTATGGTTTCAGATACTGCTGTATTGCTTGCTATACTGTTTAGTCCACGTAAAACCTTACTGATGTAACTATGCATTATACACGTAAATACACTTTAAGCCAGAGTACAAATTTAACAATTTTTCGTGCGCAAACAAAGGAAGAATAATGTAAGGTTACACAATCGACTACTTTTTTGGCTAAATTTTTCAGTGTTCTTCAGTCACGTCGTCTACTTTCACCCGTCTGATGATACATATATCATTTTACAGAATTTCAAGCACTTTTCCAAGCACTTATTAGTTTCCAGGGCATTTCCTGGTTTTCAAGGACTCGCACGAATCCTGAATTATCTGTAGAGCTGTGCTAAGCACTCTAAGACGGATTGTTTTCAAACACTTCCAGCCATTTTGGTTGAGCCACGTAGAATGCATCACTCTTTAACTGATCTATCTATAAGTAAAAATGGTAAATACATTTGACTGCAGCAGTAAGGTTTAACGTGGTCTAAACAGTGCAACAACACTGCAGTATCTGATACCTACTAGGAAGGTTATCAATTTTGTGCTCCTTTGTTGTTTTGACTTCGGATTAGTTAAACCTTACCTTAAGCATCAAACGAGTCCGTTTTTGTTTTTTAATATCTGTAGTTTTTTTGGAGCTCTTCTACGTCGACCCTCTTTAGTTTAGCTGTTTCTCTCATTGCAATGCACTGGTAGAAATCCCGTCGTTGCAGCGTGGTACTATTATATCTTGTTAGCTTGTTAGCAGGCTGTTATAATAGCAATATCCATTTGTTTACTCCCTTTCAGTGACGTAACTGAATCCCATGCTTGAGAAGTCACTCTTCACCAGTACGCCAGTAGATCTCATGATTAGAACGTCTGGTGAAGTAAGGCTTAGTGACTTCATGATGTGGCAGGTTAGTAACTTCTTACTGCTAAAATTAGTGACAGTTTGTGAATATAAATTGTAGAAACGTGTTTCTTTTGTTCATAGAACAATAAACACAGCTATGTCCAATTATGTCTGATGTGTGGCCTCTAACATCTTCTTAGGGACCAGTCATTATTTATCGCCGGGGGGAGGGGGGGGGGCGGAGAAAATGGGGGGGTCATGAAGTTTTTGCACCATCTCGAGGGGGATCATACATTTTTCAGGGCCCGTCAAGATGCGGGGGGGGGGGGGTTCAAAAACACATTGACCAACTGGAAGGAAAAAAAGTCATTTTTGGACTTTAAAAATAACATTTTCACCAGTAAAAATTTCTAAAAACGCCTCAGCTTAATGAACCTCTCCCAGATCCCCCACGATGTGAGTGTTTACAAGGTTTAGAAGCTAGTCCCATTACTGTAAGTATGGTTTTTACAAAGAGCTTTGCAGAAAGGCCTTGACACCTGGCTTCTTGCCTTCTTGTCTTTCACGTGCTGTATTACAGATGTACAGATGCGGGCATGCAAGCAAACAGTGTGTTCATCATACTTGTTCATCATACTTGTTCATCATACTTGTAGGTGGGTGTAAAGAACATTTTATAGAACATTTTTAACCCAACATGTCTTTTCGTTAAAAACGAGACACGTTTCCTTGCAACTAATGGTAATTGTCGGTGTGGAGAGCTACGTACTTAATTTGGGCTACATCACTAATCTTGGCTACAGGAATCACTGCAGACATTCTGAATAGGTATACGAAAAGGGGATTTTTTTTCATTTTTTTTTGGGGGGGGGGGGGTCACACTCTTTTTAGACCCTCAGTGGGGAAAGGGGGTAACCCTCCCCCCCACCCCCCCCTGGGGGCGGGGGGTGGTCATCGTAAATTTGGTGGTCACATTTTCATTTCCTTCGCTTTCCCCCTCCCCCTCGCTATAAATAGTGGTTGGTCCCTTACCGGCTCATCCAAGACGAATTTGTCTTCTATGTAGCCTCTAACAACTTCATGCCGTCCCAAGACGAATTTTCTGTAACTATGACACATCTACAGCATGGAGAGCCATTACTTCTTTTGTTTACAGAAAAATTCTTTTGGTAACTCAATTCCCCAGCCACAACTACATTTATGACTCCCATATCTCGCAGCCACTTTTTTTAAGCCTTGTTTCGGTAATTACGGAAACATTATCTGAAAATTTGAACCCCCTATAGCTGAAGAGCTAAAACCATCTTGAGTGTAGAACCAAAAAAAAAAAAAAAACATGTATAACCTTCTACTTTAACTACGAAAAAAACCCGTGATTACTACATATGTTTTGGCTGCTTCATTTTTTCTTTAAAACAAAACTTTTTTCTTCATCTCGTCCAATTGAAAACCTACACTAAAATTAAACTTGCAGTAAAAAATGCAGCCGTAGTTCTGAAGAAGGGACTAGCCACACTGGTCTCTCCACTTGCATCAGACTCATCTTGCTTCGCTAGTGTAGGCTATTTATAATTTTTCACACATTGAATGACTAATATTCCATGCCCTTTTTAAGCTGTTTTTTATGCAAACCACTAGTTTCAATTTTGTCCGGTTCAACAGTTAAGAAAATTTTAAGGTGGCAAACAATTTTGCACACCAGACCTGCACATGGAGTGCAAAGTGCGATTCTTTGAACACAGTTTGACCTTGTGTAACCTCATAAATCAACCCCCGTACATGCAGGACTACTACTACCGTGTAAAAATTTGATATATTCACGGTTTAGTTCCAACATTTCCGGCAAATCGTAACATTTGCAGTAACACTGGCACCTCGTCATGAAAAGGTGGCAACGTAATTTTTTCGTATCAAATTATTTTCTTGATTTTTGTTTTCATTTCGTTCTATTCGTGGGTTCTTATCAAGCATTGTTCTTATCAAGCATTGTTCTTATCAAGCAT
>JAHWFP010184185.1:71147-103804 GCA_023313725.1 Lithobius niger | reverse complement strand
GTTCTTATCAAGCATTGTTCTTATCAAGCATTGTTCTTATCAAGCATTGTTTTTATCAAGCATTGTACGGCCAAAGGTGGCGAATGTGTGATCACTGTCGGGGCCAAGTCAATATTCCACTGGATGCTAAAAAAAAAATTAAAACTGCCGAATTTTGACTTACAATCTGTATCTAAATTATTCTGATGGTAAAGTCATTTAACGTTCAGAAATACGGAAGCTTTCATACGCCCTGAGCGTATTCCCTTTTGACCAATATACGTTTTCAGCAGTTTGTTTCAGTCATTTCCCAAATTTAATTAAAAAAATTCAACAAACATAGAAATTTCAGAATATTTCCAATGCTGATTCGTACAGACTATTGCCAAATGTAGAAATCTATCAGATTTCTACCAGATTTCTACTGAGTATAGCAGTCAGTCCCTTTGTTTAAGTTTAACGCACGACGTTTGTTCACTGACGTGCCTTTTAAGTTGAATATTGGAGTAAACTCGTGGTGCAAATGTAGAATTGAATCCTGATCTTATTTTTTTTATCACTTTGCAGTGCTTGGTAATATTAATTTTCCACCTTGGTTTATGTTATATGTAATTTAGAATTGTTCCATAACATTTCGTTTTACAGATAGGTTTTTGTACCAGTAAAATCCACGTGTGTCATGGTACTTTACTCGATAATCGTAAAAACAAACTGTATTGGTTAAAGAACAGAATGCTCCAATTGAACTTTTACAACTGTTACCTTGCATCTTCTTTCTTTACCGTAAGCATTGAAGTTCCGATGGGTGCTACTGTGTATCCACAATTTAAGACCAAAAAATTGCATTAAATCTAATTATTAAAAAAAAGGTTTTACCACCTTTTTTATTTCCTAATGGGAAACAGGCTTTGGGCAAAAAATGTAAAATGTATGTTAAATTTGTACTTCGTTTTAATGACTTTATAGTACTTGCTAAAGTTCCTAAAAATCTGGGCGCAATTCTCGGTCGGCTACGTTTGCGCTTTTTGCCGTTTGATGTAAAGCTCTGTGCTGGTCTTTTTCACATTTTAGTATTTTTTTGTAGGTAGGTCTATCCTACGTTTCATATTAATTGTAAAACGCTTTCGTTTGCTCCCACATTTAGTTTCTGTTTCTTTATTTGCAGCCTTTTCTATCATCGCTGTTATCTAAAGTTATGACCATACTTTCTTCGTTTTCATTGTTTAAAAGGCACACGATATATTCCGTATCAGACCGGTTGCAACAATGCTTTCTCTTCAAAACTAGCACGATTCCCTCTTATCAGAAAAAGCATTGTTTAAAAGTCGCACAAAATCAACTTATCACCTTCGGGCAGATGGCCAGGAGTGGTTAACGCTCGTTAAACCCTTTAACCTTTTTTTTTTTTAAATCAACTTATCACCAAAAGCATTGTTTAAAAGTCACACGATAACTACTTATCGTGCGACTTTTTAACAATGTTTTGGTTGATAAGTTGATTTCGTGCGACTTTTGCAGAACTTGTAATGACACGACGTAGAGCGTTTAGTATTAAAATACTGCCGGTATTTATAGCTGAATTAATTCCCAAGCACTCACTTTCATAAATCGACAAACTTATGGTCTATTTGCACTTTTGTAGAACATGTAGTGGTGCTACTCCATAATTTACCTGCTACAAAATAGCATAGCCAATAATTCAAAAACGTCGGATCAGTCATTAGCAAGGACACATCAGTTGGTACTTGTTCATCATTTCCACCCGAACGAGTATTATGCTCCTGGGTTCAAGCCGAGTACACATTTACTGCCCATAACGTAGAACGTTTAGAATTAACACACTGCCTAGAGGTTTGCAGCTGAATAACACTCACTTGCCTAAATCCTTCTGGCTTACTTTTATTCAAAAGTTTGCCCACAACTCGTTGGCTTTCCTGACTAAGTCACAAGTCGTCATCATCTTTAAAGAGTTCCAACACTCCCAAATCGAGTGATATGCGATTGCCGGCCATCCAGGAAGCTTCGAAATGCGAAACACAACAATGGACAAACAAGTGCGACTAATAGTTAGGTAGCTAACAAGGGTGCACGTAAACGTTGTTCGGTAAAGTGCCATTATTGCTTGGCGCCATCGAAAGAGAACGAAAGTATGGTCATAAGAAACTTATAGCCATACTTTTGCAACAATGGTCCGCCGATAAGTGATTTATCGTGCGCCTTTTTCGCTGACAGGTTTCGAGGACTGAAAGAAAAGTCCGAGGCGCAGCCGAGGACGTTTCTTTCAGTCCGAGGAACCTGTGAGCGAAAAACGCGCACGATAAATCACTTATCGGCGGACCATTGTTGCAAAAGTATGGCTATAACTATTACTTAAATTACCGCGTTAGCCGTCGTGGTTAAGCTAGCAAAGAGCGTGCTACCAACAATAATGCTTGCATTGTTTATAATTATTGCAGAGTATCTTTCCTAGAGTTAAAAGGGTTAAAGGGTTTAACGAGCGTTAACCACTCCTGGTCATCTGCCCGAAGCCCTAAGGCCCTATGTCTGCAACAGCCAGATTCCCAGGTGGTCACCCACCCAAGTATCAATCCAGCCCAATGCTGCTTAACTTCGGGGATCTGACGAGAACCGGTGTTTCCAACACTGCAAGGCCGCAGACCTAGAGTTAAAATTTTAATAACAAAACATTTAACTAAAAGCCAAACAATCATCAGTAACGATATAGTACATTCAATAGATTCAATACATTCGCGGCTGACTATAACGCCTCCTACAATAATGTTGTAGCGTACACCTCTGGCACATAGTACTACATCTGCGAACGCTAATTTTTTTTAAAGTTGCAATTGTCACAGTTGTAGGTCAAACGATGTTAGCTTGGGTGTGAAGATAACATCTGAATAATTCTAAAACGTTCAAAACTTTTAGGCTTAATTTTTAGCAAAAACAGCACAAAAATTAAGCCTATTGCGTTCGAGGTTAAACCTATTCTTTTTTGTAACGCTGGATTGAGAGTTTATTAATGAATAGCGCGGTGTAACAATATAATATATCTAACTCTATGGCGCCGCTCACAGGTTGCCAGCGAACCTGTGAATAGGCTTAAAATCCGCAGTTTCCATACCAACCAAGTAACCTTGAAATTATTATACGAAACCATCGTTTTGTTGCGTGTTACGGTGTAAGCACAATGTATGCTGTATGCTTCAATTCTGTATGAACAGTTTCCTGATGCGGCGGCGATTTTGGATTTCTCTTTTGGTATTCCCGTCGATAGTGTAAACGCGATGTTTGATCGCTCTGTTGGGTGAATTCCTCCAAGTAAGGCTGTACCGATACCGAGCTGCCGAGCCGATTCTCGGCGAGCAGAGCATGATAGGCAATGCTCGGTACACTGAGCAATGACATCCATTTAACCGAGCCGAGCAGCGCGTCTTACGTCTAGTCTTGTCACGCGATCTTGGGGCCAGCGGACGTTGAACGCAAGCTTCAGTTTGCCGGATTCCAGTCGATGATTATGGTCAATGCATGGTTCCTGCTGCAGGAAGGTTGAACGATTACCACAGAATTAAATGCAGGAACTAAATTTGTAGATAATTCGTGAAGATTAACAATTTTTTTTTAAGCTGAAACCTGAAAAAAATTAAGAAACTTACCTTCATTAAGAAAAACCTCTGTGTTATAATGTCAACAGCACTCATTTAATTATTTTGAATGGTCAATTGTTAAAACTTTTATTAGCTTAAAAAGTAATTTTACTCATAATAAAAATTATTTGTTTTGTTATAATAATGGTTGTTAATGCAGGTTTAATGGGCCACACCAGATATGTCCATATGTCATCAATTACGAAACTAATAGTAGCCTAGGGTTATAGCAGTCTGTTTTAGTGAAAAGAATTGTTCTGTCTAGAAGCCTGCTTGGCATTTAGCGAGTGCTGAATACAGGGATGCTACAGGTGTGAAAGATGTGAAAATTTGCAAGCGGTAAAAAAAAAAAGGGGGAAATGGAAAAAACACGAATGATGGTGTGAAAAAAAAGGCAAAACGCACTAACGAAGTAAAAAAACAAAAACAATTATCCGTCTTCATTTTGGGCTCGGAATTACGTAGACATGTATGTTGTTAACACGCGAAAAATAAAATGGATTGGTTTATTGCCAGAGTCGCTTTGAATTCGCTTTTGCTCTATTGTGTGAAAGTATAAAGATATTACAATGGTTACTACCAAAGAAAAGAATGTTTTAAAGAATTGTGAAACTGGTGTGATATATGAAAACGAAGAAATAATGATACAAAACTGAGAAGTAAATATGTGGAAAAAAATGAAAAGCAGGTATGTATAAAATGTGAAAAAAATGAAAAGCGTGTAGGTGAAAAATGTGAAAAAATGAAAAAGTTGGAATTAGAGAAAATGTGAAAAAAGTTGGTATTCCCGGCAACACCCTGTGATTACTAAAGCTGCTCGGTTATGCTCGGTGTACCAGGCATTTTTCGAGCGCTCGGCTCGGGATCGGTTCGGCAGGGGAAAATGTGCTCGGTACAGCCTTGCCTCCAAGCATTGTTTTTCACATGAAACGAATGTAAGTCGTTAAGGAATCCTTTTGTGTTTTCCATTTGCCTCCCTTTCCCTAATGGTTAAAATGCCGTAATGAAATGTTATTATTTCGTTGAGTTACGTCGAAAAAGGTTTTTAGCTATAAGGAAGCAACGATGATTTATTTTGACGGTTTTTAAACGTTCACTTGATTACCAGCAGAACAGTGTATGCTTCGCTGGAATTCCTTAGCTATTCAGTATTCTAAATTTACAATGGCGAGTGTTAGATCGATAATTTAGAAAAATCGTAATTTCGTGGATCATAATTGATCAGTTTACGGCAAATTCGAGATCAGCAACACTTTTTGGGCTATCGAGCAATGTGGCAAATTTCATAGCAATCTGCCCTTTCGTTTGGTCTCTACCCAGACTACAAAAGTTCGACCAACGAACCAACATTTTGCAATTCAGTGTCCGTTATAGGCTACACTACCCTCGCTTCGCTCGCTCCGCTCTTCCAATAATTTATAATTTATTTCCATAGCCTCATAAATTCACTGCAGTTGGTATTTGCGTCATTGTATTCTGTCTTTCTTTACCATAAGGCTGAGTTGTTATCCGGGTTATTCAACCGAAATCAATACCATAAACCAACATAAATCTATTTATTAAAAAAAAGGTTTTACTTCCTTTTACCTAAAATTTTAGGACTGCAAAGAATATAGAATTTGAAGCAGGAAAACAAACATGTATCTTTTTTTTTAATAATTGATTGAGCTGTTGGTTTGTATATTTTTCATAGATACTTGTACATTAATTGCTAATTTATTTCCCTAGCCTCATAAATCCGCATTTTGTTGGTATTTGCATCTTTGTATTTTGTATTTCTTCACCAAAGTACTGAGTTGTTATCCATGTTACTCAACCGAAATTTAAGACGAAAAAATGATAAATTTTTTTTTTTTTTAAGTTTTACAAAGTTTTTCCAAAGATTATTAAGAGTGCAAATAATATATAACATTATGGAGGAAGACATGCAATGAATACGCTTTTAAATAACTGAGCTTATTGTTGAAGGTTTATATTTATTGATAGGCTATTATGCTAATGTTAATTTATTTTCTTATTCCCAAGAATCTACTGTGTTTGTTATTTATCAATTGCATTTGTGCATCTTTTGCATCCGTTTATCTTTTTCATGATTCATGTTTTGTGTATGTATATCTTTAATAAAACATGAGCTGTGTTCTTGTGAGTAATTGTTCCAATTCTGCTTGGAATAAACTTATTTACTTATTTTGATGGTGGGCCTATTTAACTACATTCATACGATGCTATGCAAAAGGAATCTTTTCTGTCTTGAACAAAAGATTACTGATGAAATATTTCACTGGTAAAATCCATTTTCGCCTCAACTTCATCCGTTGTCCGGACAGGACAATGGATGAAGTTGAGGTGAAAATGGATTGTGCTGAGATAATTAACGGGTCTTGTGCCAGGAAGCGTGGCGTTTGCAGTATTCTTTCGTACTCATGAAATTCTTAGCTGATCATTCCAACCACGTGTGCAATGTGTGTAAAAGTGAAACTATTTTTACGAGTGGAGTTTAGGCAATGGTTCTCTGTGTTTTTCAACGTTTTTGCTATTTTATTAGCTTTTACACTTCTACAAAACGTTTCCCTTTGATTTAAGGTACCCTATTGAAGAACCACAAAAAAACAAGGGTGGAAATATTGAATTTATTCTGATTAATGCAGTGACTTGGTAAGAAAATTTGCTGTTGGGCTTTGATGTTTAAAGCTGCCAACCCATCTTTTGATCGTAGTTCCAAATATAAAAGCAAACAATACGAAAATTTTCCCTAGTGAAAACACTATTTTGTTGGCTTAACTCTTACATAAACTGAGGAATAAATTCACTGCTGACGAAAACGCGCGTAGCTTCTCACTTTAACTAAAAACAACGCGTTCTTTTTTTTACAGAACTGCTACTCGGTCCTGGTATTTTCGAAAGGATTATGGCCAAGCTACAGCATTTGGAGTCTCCTTGGTGCTTTATTTTACTATCAACGGTCATGCAAAATTCCCTTGGTAAAATTTTCGTTTTATTCTAGTTAATTTCGTTCAGTTATTGACAGTATGAAAGCGTTTTCTTATCGTTTTTACTTAGTTAAGTGTTCAGCGATGCAATCCAATTTTTGGAAACCATATTTACCAAAGAGCTATGCTACTTTTTACAGATTAGGAACGATTTGCTCTTGACTTTGTGAATTAACAAGCTGCACTTTTATCTGACCTCCACTAGTAGGCTACTGACTATCAATTGTACAAACAAAAATATGAGTGACGAGTACTTAAAAACTGTGCACTAGCATTCAAAATGAATGCTCACAATTTATAATAAGTAAAAAGGTAAACACACACACACACACACACAATTACATAGTGATGAAGCTTAGTGTGGGTGATATTGGGCTGTCCCAAGTTCACCAGTGATTTCTAATCACATTCACTGGTAAAAAATGTAAAAATTTGGATTCGATTTTCCATTTGCTTGTACGTCTTAATGGTGTCCATTGCCGTACAGTTATTAATAGAAATGAAATATGCTTCAAGCTGAAATCTAATTTTTTCCCGCTGGTTCAACATAAATGACGGTTTAGTGTCAATGAAATATAAACACCGAGTTGTGTTTGCATGACATGCTTGGCTATCGCATATGACAAATTGGCTCTGGGTTCCCCCTGCGTACCCCTCCCCCCCCCGCCTGATTGACCTTGCATGTACCCACGGGCTGTTTATACTGCTCTATATAGACGTAAGGGCATTCACGTAAGGGCATTCACCGCATTTGGCGTCAATTTTGCGGTTAAGCTAAGTGTCTTGCTGGTTCAGGCGTGTGGATGCTATTTGTATTAGATTAAGGAAAATTGTAAATTAGCCAACAGCGAAAATCATACACTAGAAATAACGTAGTTCAGTTAGCCACCTTTATGCACTTACGTTTTGTCGGAGTGGCACGACCCGGATTCGAACCGGCTACCCATTTCGCCCCCAGATCACTTGCATAGCGCCTTAATCGCTATGGCCACATCCTCCACTGGCATAAAGATAACTCACTGAACCCGTTATTAAGGTCACAACCGTGACCAGGGCTCCATTCGACCGAAATTCACTCGGCCATAGACAATGGAGAGGGAAGACAAATCATACACTCACAAGGCTCAATAAAGAAGAAATAAATTATTTCCAGCGATTTATGTCTATTTATTTGTATTAGATTGCAGAGATCACCACCATTCTGCAATTCATTAAGCTCTTTGATACGCATTAATGGATGGGGATGAACCATTGTCGCTTGGTTGCCACAGGTCTGGCAACGACTCGAACACCGAATTTCGCTAAGTTGCAATGTATCGCTCGATAAAGTACAGGCAAATAGGGTACGATGGTTCAGTCAAGTGGTTGTAGTTTGTTATCAGAGCGATGTAGGGTTGGCGAGGGGGTGGGGGGCTTGGAGGAAGGTTAATGGTTGGTTCAAATAGGACTTTGCTGGTCGTATTGATAACTCAAGTACTTGGCTAATTCTTGCAAAATGATAGCACTTGTGCACCCATTTGCAGGAATACTTATGGTGGATTTGTTTGGCTTCTCTGCATTTATCTTGCATTATGGTGCACTGTCCCACGGTCCTCCTAACCTATCCCCTCAGGATCCCCGTGAGAACGGCTGGTGGGTGTGCTGAGTTATACAGGCTTGATGAAATGGGATGTATACATTTTTTGTAGGAAATTATCTTTTCCAAGAACTGAATGATCCTCTTTCGTTTTCCTCCTTCACAGTGAACACTAAAAAAAGACGGAAAGTGGTGAGAAAATATAGTATTGGCTGGATGTCATCTCTGCTGTGTGACGGTACAAAAAAGTCATCTACATACCGGGTCCAATGGTGCAGCCTTTCGCCATGGGAACTGTTGACTGCCCATCAAGATCATTTCTCACAGTGTCACAAAGGCACTTCGAGGTAGAAGCGCCATCGGTACTCCCAGGAATTGCAAATAGAACTTATTTTCGTTCATAAAGTAACTTGTTTCAAAGATTGTCTGTACGATGCTCACTACCCGCGTTGGAGCCATTTTTTTCATGTCAATGGTATCGTGAAGTTCACCCATCTTAGATTTCTACGTTTGAATTATGAGTGATGTGAGTAATAGAAAGAAGAGTACGAGTGATACTGTCTGGCTGGGGTGCACCTTGCAATGTGTACAACCGGTCTGGACGCTTTGGTGGAAGTGAGGATGAGTAGAAGAGAGCTAGACAGGCCGGGCAAGCCCAAAGTGCAAGTTTGTAAGCAAGTGGACTGTATGCGTGGTTGAGCTAATAAACCTACATTATTCCAAGCCGGAATCAATTAAATAGTACATAAACGACGGAGAAGCAGAATCATTACAGTAACCTGTCTATCGATGGGAACGAGATTTTTATGTCAAATGCGCAAGGTGCCCCGCCCCCCCCCCCCCCGTCCATTCCATAGGTTTCAGCTAGTTCGGTTTTCTTTTTAGGGTAATGGTATTTTTAAGGGTACAGAGGTTGGAGGCTGCTTGCTTCAGAATTGGTAGAATAAAGTAGACATTTCGAAGGCGATGATGTATTTTGCCAGCACAACGACCTGTTGGGGGTCAGTCGGGCTTGTAGGTGAATTGGTGAGCAGTTAACTTCCCTGCAAGAGATACTCTTTGGGCTGGAAGTAACTCTTTATCCTTGACAAGTTTATTCAAACATTTGTTGATTTTGTTTTGGAATTCATCAACTGGGAAAATAAGTTTTCGGTAGTTGACACGTCCGTCATTGAGAGTAAATGAGAGTTTACGTTGGTGGTCACATTTGTCGAGGACTATGGTAGCATTTCCTTAATCAGCGCGAATAATAATAATTTTCTTAGACGCCTGACATTCCTCACTAGAAATGTTATTTTGGTTAAAATTGGACCAATTGCTCCCCTAAATTTTAATGTTTGCTGGTATTATTCAGTGTCTGATGTCATCAGCTAAATGAGTAGTCTTACCTCCCCTTCAAACCCTACCATGAAAACAGGCCCAAACCTTCCTAGGATTGGGTAGGATGGAAAGCGATTGTCCTCGCTTAAAACCATGGGAGGACAAGTCAGATAACATGTGGGACGAGTTATTAATGACCCATTTGTTATCGACAATTCGTTCGTAGTTGGGTGGTAGTGAAATGTTGGCTACACTAAGATGACCTTGGGATAGATTGCCAAGTTTTAACAAGTTAAGCTTGTCATTTTTTTCCTTTCAAATTTTGAATATTTGGAGTGTCGTAACATAAATTTGGACGGGTACGGTGCTATTTTGTGTTTTAAGGCATCGAACACGACACAATATGGATGGGAGTGACATGTTGCATCAAGTTTATCTACAATCGGTGGAGTTTTTATTTACAACTGCTACAGCGCATCTGAACGTAGAGCAACAATGATTTGAGAGCGAGAATTTTAGCTTTAGTAAGAAGTTTGTAGGATGGGGTAACATCTATTAATGCCAAGTTTGATTTTGAAGGCCGGTGGAAATAAGCAAATAAACAATAAAAACCGTGACACCTCCTGAATGGTAATGACAACCACAAGCACACTGGTAAAACGGATTTAATTTATGGCCATGTAATTACGGCGTTGGTCACAATTTACAGCCATTAAAAAGGTTTTACAGCTAGCTACTTTATGCGCGAAAACAAAGTCAATTTACAAATCCAGGGAGTACCCTAGGGCGTTCTGTCTCGGAGTGTTTGTGTGACATTGTGCTAAATTATCTTAATAAGCAAGTCAACAATTCCCATGGTGAAAGGCTGAACCATTGGACCCAGTACGTGTACGACAATTTTGCGTGGCTGCACGGCAGAGAAGACATTTTTGCGTGGCTGCACGGCAGAGATGACATTTTTGCGTGGCTGCACGGCAGAGAAGACATTTTTGCGTGGCTACACGGCAGAGAAGACATTTTTGCGTGGCTGCACGGCAGAAATGATATTTTGCGTGGCTGCACAGCAGAAATGACATTTTTGAGTGGCTGCATGGCGGAGATAACATCCAGCCAATCCTTCATTTTCTCACCAATTTCCACCTTTCTGTAGTGTTCACTGAGGAGGACGGAAACAAAGGAGGATCATTCCGTTCGTGGACCTTAAAATAAAGAAAGATAATTTCCTACAAAAATGTTACACATGCAAGTGAGACTTCCATCATTTCTGCTGAATCAGTGAGAAAAAATCAAACTTCAGCTTGAAGCGTAATTTATTTCTATTGGTAGCTGTAAATGAACACCAAAAAAAATGGGTCCAAATTTTTAAATCTTTACCAGTGAATTTGATTTAGAAATCAGTGGTTGACTTGGGACAGCCCAATATTACTCACGTTAAGCTGCATCACTTGTGATAAGTAATGATTTAGTAATGCTAGTGTACACTTTATAAGCACTCCTCAATCACATTTATTTATGTACAGTTGTTTCTTTAGGTGACCAAGCCGTAATTACTTGGCCGAAAATTATAGCCATTTTACAGTCTGCTTGTCGTTTCCATCAACATACAGGAGGTGACATGATTTTCACTCACCATCAACCACAAAATAACTGATTTTAATTTTTAGAGCTGATGTGTTTCTTAAAGATTGTTAGATGTTAACTCCTTTTAAGTACAGAACTTAAGTGACAACTTTGTTCATAAGTTATACTTCCTTTATTCTTAGAATGCAAAGAGGAAGAATGAAGTAAGTGTAATGAAAGACCAAGCTAATCAAGATCTTGAAAATATGTTGCAAGAATTGCTGAAGACAGACGAACTGAGTCAAGAAGACAAAAGCACACATCTACGCAAATGGACAGAAGACCGGGAATTCAGAGAAAATAGATATCTATTGGCATTAAAACGGAAGAAGGAAGTAGAATTGGAAAATATGCTGAGGATGAAAGGATGATTTAAATAGGCTGTATTTCTCATAAATGTTTCTTTCGTTGATACAGTGTGAAATTTGACAGTTTATTCCCCTTTTCGTGACTACATACTTTAATTAATCGAGCATTTATCATTACAATTTCACGTTAATTGGCTGAATTTTGAATCAAGAACCACGAAAGTGTTCTACTAAAGAACCTAACCTAAAACGTGGTGAAAAGTATTTACAGTAGTTTTCAGCCTATTTTAACAAAAGTTTCAATATACTTTGCAGTTTCATTACGTTCTGATTGTTCAAAATATTATACCCAGTGCACATTTTTTTTACAATACTGCTCGAGAGATCAGTAATTCAGTATCCTAAAAGGCTTATATTGGGCGATATTGGGTACTGGGTTAATAATGGGGTAATTAAACTGGAAGCTCCTCATTTAAGACACCATATTTTAGTGTTTTATTTTGTATCTTGTCTTATACGTATTTTGGTTAAATCAGTACACGATAATATTGAGATTGTTCTTATTACTACTATTTAGTTTAACTTCTGACTATACTTATTGATTTAATTATTTATTTATAACATACTAGAAATAATAATTTAGTGGTTGAGCATCCTGAAGAGCATGCTGATCTTGTATGGGTTGCTACACAGTGTACATCATGCTACAAAGTACATCAATAAAACTAGCTTACGTGCTTACATTTAGTGAGTTGTTTGTTTATTTTTTCGTTATTTTCACAAGTGAAGTGTAACATTTCATCTAACGTCATAGTGATTTGTATAAGTAACGGGATGTCACCATGGAAAAATCAATGCATAGTTCCAGGGCTCACCAAAATGTGACCTAAAATGATTGGGCTGCTAATTCAGATAACCTTGTAATAATAAACTAACCTGATTAGGTATAATTAGTAGCCAAATTACCCGACTTTGCTTACATAAAGTATTGCCTTCTCGTAAATTCTAACGTTTCTAAAAAAAACGGAATCTGGCTTTAAAAATTTTGATTAGCTGACGTGACAATATGACTTTCTGATCACTAAATCCATAGAATTCATTTGAACGACATGGAGATTAAATTGCAATTTTTTAGTTAAAAATTTATTAAGATGGACTAAAAAATTTCTGATTTGCTCATAATGTCATCACGATTTCATAGTCTTTGGAAAATATCTTTTACTCAAGAGCCACGACCTTCCAATGTAGTTTGCAAATTATGGCTGCAATATTTGCTACCCCAGTTTCACAGGATTATGTTCCCCAGACTTTTTATCACTCACGCCTTGGTCGCCGGTCCACGTGTTCAACCAGGTCTCCCTGGTCCCGGTATTTCGCCATTACCTGCTAGGATTGCCCCATCACTTCCATTACCAGTCCCTTCCCCCGACCTCGTTCAGACACTCTGACTCCGCCTGCAGAGTTGTATTGGTCCCTCGACAGTCCAGTTGAAGACACCTATATCACCATGATTACCTCCCCTAGACTGTGACCAGTTTTTCCTGTATCTTAACTTATGATATCATTTTCCCGGTCCCCGGTGATTCTTAGTTGCCTACTCAAACTATCCTGTTACTTTCATTACACAAGACATTTTTGCCTCCGCCTGCGGTGTTGCGTCGGTACACTTCGAAACACCCATGTCACCGGAGCCACGCCTGTCCCTGGTTTTCCTAGACTACGACTAGTCGTCTCTATAGTTGACTCTTCCTTATATGTGTTAATAAAGCCAATACTTCATTTAAAAAAAACAGACCTAGAAGAAAAAGAAAAAGAAAACCTATGGAAACAAAGTTGCAATGCCAAAACATTATCCTTATGGCACGGACTTAATGCTACTATACTGCAGCCTCTCTTTTAAAGCTTTCAGTCCTCACTTCATTGTTCCAAGCTATTTTCTCTCTGTAACTTAGTCTTCCCTAACTGCACGGTCTCCAAATGACCTCAGCCACCAGTGCTGTCCACCACGACTTCTCCATCCATGGTGCCTCCTTCATCCAGGATCTTGTTCTAAAGGGGTTTCCCCCCTCTTTTTTTCCGTCTGACGTCAGAATCACGAGTCATGTGCATCCTTCTTCCAGTTTTGCGCCATTCAGATCTCGGCTTGTCTTCTACTCTCCATTATGGATTCTCCTCACCCGATGTTGTTAGTTCTCCGACACAACCACCTTTGGAATAACCTGCCCCTTCGATTCCAGCAATCTTCCAGCATATCCCGATCCAGAACGATGTAGTTGTTCAGAATTTTCAGGCTCAAAGCAGCACTTTGACCCTCACCCATGCTGCCAATACCATCGTCAATGTGATTGGTTCACGATTAAGTGCAGTGTGTGCGTCAAGATTGACAAGAAGAAGTGGCTAAAGATACTTCGTCGCCAACAACATTTTCAATGCCATGCAGACTGCAGACCTTTGCAAGCAAGCCAACTTATGACGCACCGATCCATCATTACCCTCATCATCAGGTTCTTCGTCCAAGTCAGCTAAAACCTTGCGTAAAAAGAAGGTTTTTTTGTCTACAATTACGTCATCTAAGTTTGCGGTCCCATTCCTTCCTCCTTCACCTACGTCCAAGGCGAAGTCTACTCCAGGGCTTGCAACAAAAGGTGCCCTTCGTATTAAGATTCCATCAACTCCTACTAACGTTGCCTCTGCTTGGTCTGACAAAACACTTCCCGCTTCAACTCTGCGGTCCTCGGTACCATCGACTTTGACTTCCTCGGCCATTCGCACGGTCCATACCTTTCAATCGACTTCACATACTCAATCTCCTGTCACATAGTCCCTCTGTCCACGGTCGTCAGTCCCTCTGGATCCTACCAACGCCTCAATCTTTCGACACACCTCGTTCTGTGCTACCAACAGCATTGTCACCTCTGACTTCAGAATTGCATTCGTCACATTTAACGGTTCCCTTGCCTCAAATTCCTTTGAGCACTTCTCCATCACGTTCACCGGCCTTGCAGCTATCTCGCCCCGTGGAACTTCCACCGACCACTATGGTTCCTATCGGTGCCTCCGATCTGCCTCCTCAGACAAGATCCGGCATGCCCTTCTATGAAATTTCCCTCTGGCCTATGAGACCCTTTCCCAGTTTAACGTGACCTCTTTTCTCGCAACGGCTCGCAAGTTTGCAGTAAACGTCACACAATGTCATGCCAACCGCTTTGGAATTTTGACTCTTCGTACTGAATCTGCAGACCTGTCTGTGTTACAAATAGCACGGCACATGCAAGAAACCACCATCCGATTCTTCAAAGAAGCAAATAACTCCTTTGTAGAAGAAATCAGTCGTCTTTAGGAACTGATCAGAACTTCACCTACCACCGATACCGTTGTTTCACACACCGGTTCTTTACTATCCCGAGTGTCACCAGTCCCTTCCACCTAGCGTGCCTATCAAACAACATTATCCAAATCCAGATGATCAGCTTGAACCCATCTACCTTAGCGGTGGTCGCCTAGGACGGCTTCCTCCCGCAGTCAGGCAACAGTAAGGCTAGGTTTGCACTGTTCACACATTCACGGCGTGACACAGCGGTCCCCCAGATGCGTCTCCAGAATCGCCTGTTCCGAATGCCCCTGTCGCTCTTCCTTAGTCCTTACCTCCTCCTGCGAACCACCTCACAGATTTTTTTCACTGGTCTCCAGGTCACGTCTCCAAGTTTTTTTCCTGGCACCGATGCCCTCCTTTCCGCCGGGACTGCAGCCTCTGCAATGCTGGACCATTCGCACATCACCACTTACAGCGTGTGGAAGTTTGACAACACCTTGTGCAACTCCTTCCGCAACTCTTCTTCCTTGCACCACTTGTCAACGCAGGGCGACCGGCATGGCCGTAGGTTTCCGTGTGTTGCCCTAATATAAGTTTCCTCTTCTTCAAGATTTGGCTTGCATGATTTTGAGGAACCCATCCCTCACCGTGTTTAATGTTTCTCCCACACATTCGACTCTTCTGCAACCATCCTTCTTCACGACTATGGCACAGCTGTGTTTTCATATCATTACGTTATTAATCAACCAAAAGAGAACGAAGGAAATTAGTAAAAAAGCCGATTCCTTTCGCCACGAGCATGCCGTGGTTCTGGTTCCTCCATGGACTCACCCTCACGTAACTTTCCGACACTAACTCCATCTACACTAGTTCTCTGTTTTTACTGCACAAGAAAAGACTTATTCTATTTTCATTTTTTTGCGATTCAGTCCTCGGTCCCTCCGGCAAGTCATTTTTTTGCGATTCAGTCCTCGGTCCCTCCCGGAAGTTTGTCATTTTGTGGTTTCACATGCGATTTCGGATATCTTAACCATCATTCCCCAATGAAGAATTCGCCCTAGACCTCCTAGATCTTCCTGTCATTCATCTCGCCTCAGACTCTCCAGGTTGTCACAGTCTTCTAGAGCTAATGTGTTTTTGACATTCCTATTCATGTACTAAGCTCATTCCCTCAGACCCAGAATACGACTGACCTGGCAGTCCACTTCACGGTTCCCCTGTTCCGATCAACATCCATCTCCGGAATGTCAGTGGTACCACGGCTTGGAACCGTCCTTCTTCTGGAAGTTAGTTTACTGCCTGATAGGTTGGTTCAGTGGATACCATCCAGAGGTTGCTGGCTCACAGCGCAGGTGCTCGTCAACCTTGGTCCCTCCACCTTGTTGACGAGGTCTGCTAAGTAAATAACAGGTAATGTAAATTTTCATGGCATAAAAACTGAATCTAACCAGGGGTACCAGATTGAAGTTTGTTTTTACTGCCTAATGAAAATATGCATTACCTTCACCCACCCAGTCTCCCCTCTCATAACCAAAGTTGTAGAGAGGAAGAAAGATGGCTAATGCATTAGCCAGAGTGCTTATATGCTGGCTGGTGATGACGCATGCGCAATGAAAGGGAGCTGCGAGACCGGCAGGAAAGCCAACTTTTCATCATTAGGGATTGAATAAATAAGAGGTAATGCAGATTTTCAATAAGCAATAACAAATTTCTTCAGCTAGGTACCCATGGTAAGATTCTGTTTCAACCACTGTTAGCATTGCTATTGGTGTCTGTTATTGTCGAGCTTTTCATGTCCTCAGGTCAGAGATCTGCCACCACAATACACACCCATTGTATCGGCCATGCTACCATCTTGCCCACCTGTGCCAACTATGGCTCACTGTCGCCTTATTGTTTGTTACATGCATCATACACGGCGAAAGCCGTGTATATATATGATTGAAGTCCTCTCTCCAGCAAAACTAAAACTATTAATTTTTCCGTTTCTAGTCAATTTATTTCGACCAAACTTGGCCAGATAGTAGATAGCAACTTTTCCAAACTTTACACCAACTTTTATGCAATTCCGTGCAAGAGTAAACGTAGGGAGGCACACGTAAATTTGAAAATTGTTCACTTCTTGTTGTTGTTGTTCTGGTTCTTGTTCTTGTTCTTGACTGACACGGTTTCAGAAAAAAACTACTGCACCTACCTAAAATCTGAAACATGATATGAGCCAGAAATTTTCTTGAGCTTCAACGTTACATGGACCACTTTTTCGATTGGTCGATTCATTCCGCAGTTATGGGACCCTAAACGATCATTTTGATTGTGTTACATTGGTTTAACCATTGTATTTAGGCACACCAATACATTCCTTTCTTCCTTCCTACCCTCGACAGAAGGCAGCTAGCAGAACGACCCAGCTGTCTGACTTTTTAATAATTTAATAAAAGTAACTTGAACCTGTGCCAGCCAATGACCATGACTGGAATGCAAATTGTAATGCGAACTATTAGCCCACAAATAATTGAGTCAGACACCCAACTTCCTTATCGTGTTTATTCAATCAAGACACCACGTTCAACGTAGTATGCAAGTCCAACCTTTTCTGCAATACTTTAAACAGCTTCTGACATAACGCTATCCATATCGGACAATAGAAAGCGAACCTGTCCCGATATCGATCCTTCATAAAATTAAAGTGAAATTTGAACATTACATGCTTATATTGTTTCAATACACAAAACCCAATGTATACGGGTCTATCTAGGGTCACCTTAAGTTCGTGCATTTTAAAGAGAACGTAGTCGGGACTCAGTATGTCGAAATAATCCAAGGAGGGTAAATTCAACAACCTTATTGCCTTGGCCTCGTCAACAGTCAACTTAATATTTGCACGTTTCCATACATTATCAACCTATTTCCCGTACATCGAATTACAAAATAATTTTTACATGTTCCTCTCAAACTCCGTAGTAGCATCCTTTCTCTTCTCAGTATTGAATTCAATAAAAAGCTTAAGCCACGCCTATTGCGTAAATTTGAACCCCTTGGCGACTCTAGTTAAAATCATTCCATGTTGTAGGTAATAATCCTATGATAGCAAACGCAATCCTTGCGTGGACCTATACCATGCGCAATGGCTGTTTGCTGTGACGTCACCATGAGTTAGCCAATGACGAACGAGAACAACGGCTGTTTGGCCGTCTGATTGGATTAGCCCAGTCACGTGATGTGCACGTCACAGCAAACAGCCATTGCGCGTGGTATAATTGAGGGACAAGTTTACCAAACGAGGTGTTAGTATGTGGAGGATGGTTTACATTAAATGGTTACAACATGTCACACATTATTTCGATGTTTTCAGCAGCTAAGTGATAATCTTAGTGGTATTCTAAGTGTAGCTAAAGAATACGAGTACAGCAAGTCTACCTGTAACAGATAACCAGTTGTGCTCTTTTCAGGTAAACTCAGTACATCTAAGGGGGGGGGGATTGAGGCTTAATGGCGCGTCGACAACTTGGTCATTAGCGCCAACCTCAGTCACAGTGCAGTGGTCCGGGTTGCCACTGCACCACACATTACAGAGATGTTATCCAAACCCCTAATCTAAATCTTGTCATACATCTGTACCTCCTGCAAAAATTGAAAAACACCGGACAGGAGGACAGACTTATCGCCCAACTGACGCGCAATGTCATGCGGAAGATGGAACCGACGACGAACACCATCAAGATGGCGACAATCAACAAGTAAGTGCCGGACCGTAAGTGTCCGTCGACACCAAGAACATTCAGGAGGGTCAACCCCCCGCAAAAGGAAACAGTGAGTAAGTCGGGTGTGACCAATTCGCAAACGGGCCAACACAACCTCCTCACGGCGACTGCGGCGACACGCCGAGTGCCACTCCTCGACAGTGCCTTTAATGGCCCGTAACTTATTACCGTCCTGTCCATCCCACGAGGCTTGCCAAAAAGCATGTAACCTCAGACGCAGAGTTGGAAAAGCGTCCGAGGGAACAAGCCTGAGATCCCTACCGAGAGGGCCAGAAAGGGCCCCTTTTGCTGCAGAATCCGCTTGCTCATTTCCACCTATCCCAACATGGCCCGGGATCCAGCAGAACAGCACGGTTTTCCGCTGGCCAGGCAAGCGGGAAAGCAAAGCTTGGACACGTTGTGTCAAGGGGTTCCGAGGATTGTAATTCGCCAAGGACTCCAGGGCACTCATGGAATCACTAAAGATAATGAAATGCGTGCCCTGAAGGCCAAGGATCCACTCCACCGCCAAACCGAGAGCCAAAAGCTCTGCAGAAAACACAGAATAGCCTGATGGAAGGCGATGGGCAACCGTCACTCCCTTACAAACACAAGCACAAGCCACGCCAGCGTCTGACTTCGACCCATCAGTAAACAGCCGCTGATAACCGGCGTACTGAGAACACAGCCGCCGGAACTCCTGTAAGTACCGTGCAGGTAGAGTGGAACCCTTCGGGAGGGATGCCAGAGCGAAAATGAAAATGCCACTTGGGACAAGCCAAGGGGCTACTGGCATTTCCCCAAGCCTCAAGACGCTGGGCATTTCAAAGGCTATCTCCTGACAGGACTGCTGGAGCCTATCGCGGAAATCACCCTTACCCACCCTGCGTCTACCGACTCGCAAGTCTGGCCCAAAAACCATGGACCAAGCAGGACTGGATTCCACAGCACGTAAACGCACAGCATACTGAATAGCCAGCTTTCGCCGACGAATGGCCAAAGGTGGCTCCGAGGCCTCAGCATAGAGGCTGACCACTGGAGAAGTTCGAAATGCCCCAGTCGCCACACGCAGGCCACTGTGATGCACAGTGTCCAACATCTGGAGAGTCGAGTCACTAGCCGAACCATACACCATGCACGCATAATCAAGTTTGCTGCGGACAAGGGCTCTGTAGAGGCGCAACATGGCAGCGCGATCGGCACCCCATGAAGTGCCCGACAGAACCCGCAAGATGTTAAGTGCCCTCAAAGACTTGTCTTTAAGTTGGCGCAAGTGTGGAAGCCAAGATAACCTGGAATCGAACACCAGACCCAGGAAACGTGCCTGTGGGACAACAGGAATCTGCGCCTGCCCCAAGTACAGGCAAGGATCTGGGTGCAGCGTTCGTTGGCGGCAAAAGTGAATGCACACAGTCTTGTCCGGAGAAAACCGGAAAGCATTACTGACCGCCCAGGTCTGGACTTTGTTAATCGCCAGCTGTAGCTGCCGCTCGCAGGTCTGCATGCGAGCTGCTCGAAAGCGCAGGCCGAAGTCATCGACAAACAATGACTGGGGAACAGCAGCTTGCTGAGCAATGGGGTTGATCCCAATAGCAAACAAGATGACACTAAGAACACCTCCTTGAGGCACACCATTCTCCAAGACAAACGGGCGGGAAAGAGCCGCCCCGACACGAACACGAAAAGAACGGCCTGAGAGGTAAGCGGAAAGCAACAGTGGCATCCGTCCCCTCAAGCCACAGTTATAGAGATTACGGAGAATCCCATAACGCCAGGTCGTATCATAAGCCTTCTCTAAGTCAAAGAAAACCTGAACCAGATGTTGACGCAGGCGAAAAGCCTCCCTCACATCCGATTCAAGGGCAACCAGATGATCGTTGGTTGACCGAAAACGTCGAAAGCCACACTGGGACGCAGATAAGAATCCGCGTGATTCCAGCACCCAGACCAACCTCTCACTGACCATCCGTTCCATAAGTTTACAGACACAGCTAGTCAGAGCGATTGGGCGATAACTGGAAGGAGCAGTAGGGTCTTTGCCCGGTTTCACAATCGGGATGACCACTGCTGTCCTCCACGCTGCCGGAACAGAGCCTTCTGCCCACACACGGTTGAACATCTCCAGCAAGAACTGCTGGGAGGCAAGAGGCAGATGTTTCAACAGCTGATAGTGAACATCATCAGGCCCTGGGGCGGAGTCATGCGACTTGGACAAAGCGGAAACAAATTCCTGCCTGGTGAACGGTAAATTGTACTCCTCTAGCCCGTCGGAGCGGAAGTCTAGAGGGTGAGCCTCTTCACTACGCTTTATTCTGAGGAAACCAGGATCATAATGGTTATCACTCGAAACCTGCGCAAACGCAGACGCAAGACAGTCGGCGATATCCGGCACAGAAGAGATCACGGTATTCGCCACCTTCAGCTGTGAAACCGGGGAAGGCACGGTCTTCCCCGAGATCTGGCGCACCTTCCGCCACACCTGCTGAGAAGGCGTGGAGCGCGTGATCGACGAAACATAAACTGCCCACGAAGCACGTCTAGCCTCACGGATGACAAACCTGGCACGGGCACGACAGCGCTTAAAGGCTACAAAGTTGTCAGCAGTTGGGCTGACTGTAAACGCACGCAACGCTCGCCGGCGTGCCTGAATGGCCTGCCCGCAAGCAGGTGTCCACCACGGAACAGGAACCCGCCGCGGCTGAGTGGACGTACGCGGGATAGTAGCATGAGCAGCAGCAAGGACCACGTCAGCGAAATGAGTGGAAAGTTCATCCACATCAGAAAAGTCCTCAACCGCACGCTGAAATACAGCAGCCTCAGCAAAAGCTGACCATTCAGCACGTTTAAGCGCCCACCGGGCTGGCCTGGAAGCCACAGAACCCCCTTGCGTTGTGGACAACACAATGGGGAGGTGATCGCTTCCATGCAGATCGGCAGTGACACCCCAAGTGAAGTGAACTGGGATGGCCAGCGAGCAAAAGGCTAAGTCCACCGCTGACCAATTGCCCGTGGCCAGGTTACAGTGTGTCATGGCTCCATCGTTCAGGATGCAAACAGACCCCCTCTGCATCCACTCCTCAAGGATCCTCCCTTTGTTGTCTGTATGAGGTCCCCCCCACTGGACATGGTGGCTGTTAAAGTCGCCCAGCAACAGAAAAGGGGCAGGAAGCTGGCGGACCAGGTCCTCCAGGTCACCAACCCCAAAGACCTCATCCGGTGGCAAATAAAGCGAACAGACAGTAATATCCAAATGGAAAGAAACACGAACTGCTACCGCCTGAAGCCTAGCACTGCAACACCACCATGTGCACGCGGCACAGGGTCAGCATCCAGACGGTAGACAGAATAACCTCGAACAACCGGATTATCTGACGCCTTAAAGCAGGTTTCCTGTAGACAGCAGCACAGAGGTCGCCAATGCGACAAAAGCAGCCGCAGCTCTTCGGCATGGGTCCGATAACTTTGGCAGTTCCACTGAACGATGGCATGCGCAGGCATTAGGGCGGGCTGAAGACTGAATCATTCTCCTCAACTCCTCCTCTGGGCGATCCGAAAACATCCGAATCCTCACCCGAATCAAAAGATGGAGTGAGGTTCAGAACGAAGTTGTCCTCGGAAGGAGGAAAAAGTTCTGGAGAATTAGAACAGGAAATCTCTTCCTGTTCCATGGGCAAAGTAGTATCAAGATGTTGAGGGGGAACAACGGACCCCTCAGCAAGCTGGCCGTTTAACGACAGTTTCACTTTCTCTCCTGGTGGCGACGTCCTCACGGGTGGTGATGAGGCCTTACCAGCAGAAGCCTTTTTCTTCAACTTTTTCTGTGGTTCACTCCGGGCAGGCGGAGGCTTAGCCGAAGCCCCATCCTGCTTGGGAACAGTTACAGCAGCAGGAACAGCAGCAGGAGCAGAAGCATTTGCAGGCTGGGCAGATGTCGACGGCAAGGCAGCAACCGGGTCTGAAGGACCCAAAAGACCCTGCAGAGATGGATGTTGTTGGGTCAACAAAGTAATAAGCTTGCCCACCGTCATCGTCAAAGACCTGAGCTCAGAGCGTAAATCTGCCAAATCAGCAGACTCACTAACTGGGCCAGGCGTTGGCGCACTGCACACCTGCGCAAAAGAACGAGTCAGTGCCGGTGCCGGTAGCCTGGCTTTCTTTCGGGCCTCCGAGTAGGAAAGCCCGTCCTTCACCTTTAGTTCCTGCACTCGACGTTCCTCAACATAAACACGACAGTCCCGTGAAGAGGCTTGGTGCTGACCACCGCAGTTGACGCACTGCTTCGGGCCAGCACAGTCAGCGCCTTCATGGGCTGCCTGAGCACAGGAAACACAGGTAGGCCTACCTTTACACGAGCCGCTGGTATGGCCGAAACGTTGACAGCGGAAACACCGCATCGGATTCGGAACGTAACTCCTGACCTTCAAGCGCAGGTAACCGGCAGTAATGTGCTGCGGTGCAACTGGCGTATCAAAGGTCAGGAAAAAGGTGTCAGTTGGCTGGGCACCATTCTCGCCTTTCCGTGTCAAACGCCTCACAGCCGTAACACCCTGTGACTTGAGTTCGTCCAGGATGGCATCATCACCGAGACCCCTCAAATCAAAGCATGTCACGACCCCCTTGCTGCTGTTCAAAGTACGATGCGGCTCGACATGCACTGGGCATGACCCCAGCGCACTCGCTTTTAAAAGTCTCCTCGCCTGACCATCGTCTGCAACTTCCACAAGGTATCCCCCAGCACGGAGCCGAGAGACACTCTTCGGATCCGAACCACAGATCCCTTTCAGCGCTTTGTGGACAGCGAACGGACCGAGTTGTGTAACATCTCGGCCCTCGCCTGTCACCACCAGGAACTTCGGGACTTGGTCCCGACTCTTACAAAAGTCTGGTAACTGGGCACCAGGCCCAACCATCTCGGGTTCCCTCCTCTGGCGCTTGCTAGTGCGGCGAGGAGGGGAAGAATTTTGGGGGGAGGGGGGAGAAGTAGTTGCCATGTACAGCAAAAATAAGTCGCGGCGGTGCGCCCCCCAGAAAAGAAAACCCCGCGCGGCACTCGGGTGATGCAGGGCCGGAAGCCGCATATCCAGGGCCCTGCACCAGGAAGCTTACACCGCCGTCTATCTCGGTGAGGTGGCAGCCTAAGCATGCCGAGAGGCGAGGCCACCAAGGAAGCCGTACACACCACCTCCCTCGATAACCCAAACAGTTCGGGTCCGTGATGCAGATGGATACAGCACAAGCCGCCTCCCCACAACGACAGAACCCGAAAAGTCATAGCCGATTGACCTTAGGCCGGCTCGCCCAGGCCACCCGTCCTCCGGAATAAGGAGCCAAAGCCCGAAAGCCAGGATCTCCGCCTCCACGGATTACTAGGTTGCAGCACACGGCCAAGATGCTGGGGGATGAGGATGAAAAGCCCAGTGGCCAGAATGGGCAAATCGGAATCAAACCCAAAAGGGGATTCAAACCGCCAAACATCCTCTAAGCAGCCACCCCGGGCCCGGTTTGTCTGGATGTCCCTTCACCTCTTTCGGACTAGTGCTTGCGACGGGTGTTAAACCTGCCCGCCATACACACCGTAGGCGCACTCGCAAACTGTAGTGTTGAGGTTGCTAGTGTTCAAGACGGACAAAAAACCCTCCGCCACGCAGACCCTTGGCACACTAGCAAACCGTGATCTTGGGTTCCCGTTTAGTCGCCTCCTACGACACGCAGGGGTACGGTGGGCTTATTCTACCCCCAGCCCACAGGATCTAAGGATGTTAAGTCATCTTCCATTAGTCAAAGTCTAAATGGGGTAACGGCTTACTTAAACAATAGCTGTGTAAATTTGTTGTAGCTTAGTACGTCATGCGACATGACGTCACGACGAAATGAGAGGGCCTACGACTCGTGCACGCCGGAGAAGGTTGGAATGTCCCTTGGTATCACCCCAATCTGTTATTCACTACACTAAACTGTGACCTTGCATTTTATTTAATACTTTTGCACTTAATTGTAAACATATTTCGTTAAACAGTTATTAACTTGTTTTATTTTTATTCTATGTAAATCACCACGTGACCACCTGAGTTTTGCACGTTAGTGCGCATGTGCGTGGGATCTTGGGAAAAGTGAACTCTTGGGTGTGACTGGGATTCCTGGCTCGACAGTGGGTGACGGCGGTCCTGGTGTGCTGTCAGCTAGGACAATATTATGTTTGACTTTCCGTAGTTTTATTCTCGCTATTCAAGAGGAAACCATTGGTGGTTCAACCGTGGTCGAACAAGTTTCGCGTGGTCAAGATTTGTACTACAAATTCCGTTGCTCATTCCGAACTCTAAACTGCATCGTGGCTTCGCACATTATTAAACAAGTTGTGAACAGAGTTGCTTTAAGTCTTCTATGAGTGAGAAACTTGTATCGATATATAATCTCTAAGAGATTTACTGTCAGCCATGTGGTGTTTGAAATAAATGTTCAGCGTTAGTTTTAACTTTGGCGTTCAAAGGTGTGTTTTATCTCAAGAGTGTTTTTGGTTTACGTTACTTGGCAAGACCCCCCCTGCATTTCAACTCGCCCCCTTCCTACAGGTACCAATCCTTCCCATTACTCCCCCAAACAGCACTAAAATCCGTCGAAACTTAGTGAGTCCGTCAAACGGTACCACACATTGGGGCCCTGTCCGCTCAAATATTTTTCTCGGGACATTCTCGTCAAAAACTGGAAAGGTTATTGCTTTTTAAACCAAAATTGTATCACGTTGCCTACATTTTGAAAAATGAACTCGTCCGTCGCACCCTCAGAATCTTCTTATTAGAAATTGTATGCAATCTTTTTTAACGCCAAATTTGCCATGTTGTTCTCGAAAAAACTCAGAAAGTCGAACCGTTTTACCATATTTTAAACAATTTTTATGCCTCACTTGCTTGCGTGTAGTTTTATTTTTTTTATGTTCTGTGATTATGTATGAATTGCATTCTTCTAGTGACGGTGAATTTAAGAATCACACCCCCGTTTCTCTTTGCGAATGAAATCACCCAGCAACGTGAAAATTATGTTTTTATATTATTGTAGCCTAAACAGTTGTCGCATCTGTGTTCTTTTAAAACCATCAATTATACCTAAGCAAACTCCGTGTGTAGCGCATTTTTGAATGAGTTTGGTGCTGTATTTTATTTTACGTATAATTACGGACTCCTGTTACAACGTAGAACTCCCGTATTACGTAATTGGACACAAACGCCACCCTCGCAAAGAATAGTTCCTTCAACCATCACAGTAATTCCGTTGCTCTTCAATTTTGTTCGTTGCTTTCCGTCGGTACGTTTAAACTGGAGTTTTTATGCTGGATTTATTAAGATTTAAAGCTGTTTATTTTAAGGTATGCACTAGTGGTAAACCGTCTTTGTATGAACTTAAGCTTCGGCAATTTGTGAACGATTTAAAAAATTTTAAACATGAGCTTTGTGAAGGTTATTTTAATTTCGTTAAAAGGGAAAATTTCAAAACCCCCTCTTGTATTTGCATGTGTATTAAGCAGTTTTAATTATTGTGTGGCTGAATTTAATGATTTTTTTCTTGAAATTGCAACTCGATGACTTGTAACCGGATTTCTTTCCTCATTAATAATCTTTTTCTATTTTGAATTTAACTTATGCGCTTTCGATCTAACGAGCGCTTAAAAATCAACTCGTCCCTAGCATCCTCGCTACTTTTGAATTTTCTTCTTCCGGGTTACAGTTGTCAAATATTAACTAGTCGAATTGTATTTGATTTTCTTTTGTAATTTTTAATCATTTATGTATAAAGTATTTGCTAATCGTGTTTTTTTGTCTGTTTATCGAGATAAACCATTCAAACATGGGTAATAGTTCGCTTGGAGGCAGTGACATCTTAGTAAAAGACACTCGTGTGACGATGTCACGGGTCAAGTTCTATTCAACTTGTCCAAGCTTCCAAACGAAACATTCCGAATATGTCTAAGGTAAGCATCCCGACTTTTTGATGGTATCAGTACGAGCCCTACGGCAAATGAATTTATTTTTAGAGCAAAATCGTTAATGCTTTCCTGCAGTATTGCTGAGATGGATTTTATTACACTTTGGCTTCCAAACTACTTTCTTGGAGAGGCTTTAGACTGGTTGCAGTATGATAGTACAGCGATTGAATGACATGATTTTGAAAACCAATTCACTAGTAGATTTACAATGTTCATCACAACAGGAGGAAATTCATGATCGAATGTACACTCACAAAATGTCTTATACTGAAACACCTACGAGTTTTATACATAATTTATTTACGTTGAATTCACAGCTTCTTGTTAGAATCCAAAAAAGTGAAATTATTCGGTTAGCCAGGTGTAACATGATACCAAAACTTGAAGCAATGCTTTGCAATAAGCAATATTTTTCAATTCATAAACTTAAGGCAGATGCCGAGTGTATTTTAAGGTGTATGAATATGGCTAGCGATCACTCATCAAATCGACAGTGAGTGAGAAATCCAATAGTATTTCATCCCAGAATTCAAATTTGTCGCAAGCTTTGTCAGCCTCCCCATCCACCCCACAACCCGAATATTCTACTGCTTCATCTTCTCGCAATAATAAGCCTGTTGTTTGCTACCGTTGTCAAGAAACTGGTCACTATTCTCACTCATGTAAAGCTGCCCTTCCAGTTGCCTCCCCCCCCTTCCCACCCTAACCGAAACCAAGCTTCATCTTCCCAAACTCAACAAAACTTCTCTGGTTCGGAAAACGAGAGCGACCTGATGAAGAGGAGCAATCATTAGAGTACCAGGTTTTGTTCCCGATATTTTCGTGAACTTTGAAAATCATGTTGTACCCGCACCCAGACATAAACTTAAAACTGACAACCTTTCTACTTGTGGAATTTGGGACAGTGGTTCGCATATACCCTGGTTCGAACTTCTGTTTGGGAAAATGTGAAAAACAATCGCCATCTTCTTGAAACAAAACTTAACTTGGTTTGCATTGATTCTTCACCTTTGAGTTTAAAAGGGTGGTTTAAAGGGAACTTTAAAGGGAAATAATGAATGAATATATTTCTCATCCTTGCATTTACTGCGATTCTTTGCCTTACGATATTGTTTTTAGGTACTGATTTAAGTTAGCGGCTGACATTCATATGAATGATCAGTGTTGGTATTGGAGTAAAGATAGCAATTTTCAGAAATATCAGTTTTTTAACAATGCTTATCACAACTTAAGTGTTAACTTTGTTGATGGTTGTTATCCTTGAGATGAAGTGGTAAGAAATGCTGATCTCAGTGATGAACAGAAACTATATGTCCACAATGTTTTCTTGAAATACAAAAATGTCTTTAAGGATGAATTAGGATGTTGCAACTTAGTTAAAATGCACATTGAACTGGATAAGAAGCCATTTCATAATGCTAAAGCCTACACTTTGAATCCCAAGCGTAGGAAAATTATCGATGGTGTAATCAAAGAGATGCTCGAAAATGGTTTGCTTGAAGAGACTGACAGTCCTTATAGTTCTGCAGCGTTTCTGAAAATGAAACCTGACGGTTCGTTTTGCCTGATACAGGACTATCGTTTCTTGAACTCGGTTACGAAAGATGACTGCTACAACTTACCGGTCATTGATGATATTATTAATTCTGTGGGAGCGTTGAAATATAATACGACTTTTGAACTCCACAGCGTTTATCATCAAATTCCTATGGATGAGGAGTCATCAAGATTTGCAGCTTTTTGTATACCAGGCGGACATTATTCCCCGAAAACTATGCATTTTGGTCTCAAAAATTTTGCCAGATTCTTTCAATGTTTGGTAGATCTGTTGTCCACGGAACTTGTGGCTACCTGGATGACCTTTCTTGTGCATCTGACGAGTTGCACCTCCACCCCAAAAAGACTTAGTTCATTCTATCACGACTAGATCGAGCTAATCTCACATTAAATGTAAAAAAGATTCAGTTACGGAAACCCGTTACTCGTTTATTGGGATATATATGATTTCGGAGAAGGGTGTGCAACCTGATCCGAATAAAACGAAGGCAATCATTGATTGCCCCCCTCCAACCTCACGGAATAAGCTAAGACAATTTCTTGGCCTTTCTTCCTGGTTCAGAAGGTACATTTTTGAATATGCTAAAGGAATGTGACACATTGTTTGTATAACCTCCTAAAGGATAGTGTAAAATGGAACTGGGATCAGCAATGCCAGTCTGCTTTTGATAAGATTAACACACGTTTAACCACTCTACCTATCTTGTCTTAACCGGATTTTGAACTCCCTTTCATAATTCGTTGTGATGCTAGTAAAATGGCTAGTAAAATGGTTCTTGCTTTATGCAGGAAAAAGATGGAAAACAAGTCGTAATTCAGAACGCAGTAGGTCCCTAAGGCCACATGAAGTTAAGTACTCAATCCCGGAGCTTGAATGTTTTGCTATTATCTGGTCCATCTAGAACTTCAAATACTATCTTGAAGAGAGTTTACGGTTGTTAGCGATCACTAATCACTTAAATGGCTCAGGAATGCCAAAGATATGTCACTGGCTGTTGCATCTCCAAGGGTTTACTTTAAAATCATGTATGCCCCTGGGAAATCCAACAGTATTGCTGACTACCTTTCGAGAAACCCTGTCCACATAAATACCGTTGCTTCCCGTGGTGTAAATAACACAAATCATGACCTGGTAACGCCTCAACTCAATGATCATGAATTGGTCCTGGTTAGAGATCACTTGGTAAACAAAACACCTTTTCCAAAGTCTGCTCTTGTTAAAAGGACCAGATGCTTGGCTCTGGGTGCGAAACTGAAAGATAACTTGGTTGGTCGTGATTTTGTGAGTAAGGTTGGTGATGACTGTTTTGTTGCTTTTGTCCCTCGTCCTGATCGAGCTCAATTTATTGCCTTGTGCTATGACAATCTGGTCACGGGTCATTTAGGTGTGGGTCGCACAGTACAAATGCTCCAGCGAAATTACACCTGGCATGGCATGGTTCACCAGGTTAGCAAATACTTCCAAAAGTGTGACACCTGCCAACACCATAAGATAGACGCTGGAGGGATTAATGCGGCAAGCCGACGATCTGATCAAGCCTGGAGCCTGTCTTTCCGTGGATCTTGCCGGCCCATATCCTAGAAGTACCAAGGGCAATCACTTCCTTCTGATCATTATTGATAAATGTCAGTAACTGGCCCGAACTTTTTCCATTACCCAACAGCAGTGCAGCAATGGTCGCCAATAAACTCGAGAACGAGGTTTTTGTTCGATTTGAGACTCCTGCCCCCTAATTAGCAACAATAGTAAATGCCGAGGTATGTAAATCACTGAACATAAAGCAGCGTTTCTTGTCTTTCTTCTCGCCGCAAGGTAATCGAATTAGGAGGTTAACTGGCACGGTAAAATCTATGATCAACAAACGTCTAACCGGAAGTCATAAGAAGTGGGATGTCAATATTCCTACGATTGCCATGTCTACGATTGCCGTGCATCCATTTCTAATGCCACCGGTTTTATTCTTACGTTCCTTACCCTAGGACGTGAAATCCGTCTGCCCACGGATCAAGCCTCCATAGAAAAATTTCCTGAAGAGGAGAAGTCAAATGCTTGGGCCATAAATCTTTCTAAAAACATGAGAGAAGCGATTCAGCTTGCTCAGAACACAATGAAAGAACAAGCTGATACCAAAAAGCGTAACCATGATGAAAGTCATGTTGATGTTAGTTTTAAGATTGGAGATTGGGTTTTGAAGAAAACTCACGTTTTGAGTAAGAAAGCAATTTCCTTTTCCGACAAGTTAATGCCAAAATGGGAAGGACCTTTCGAGATTACTCAGACGCCAAAACCTCTTACTTACAAAATTAGAACTGTTAATAATCAGAAGGATGTTTCTGGAACCCATCACATCTCGCAGTTAAAGATGTGTACATTGCGTAATGTCTTTTTGTTTTGATGTATCACAATTGGTTGTATGACTGTGTAAGAATTTTACTGTTTTTTAAAAATACTTTCTAGGAAAGTGTCAAATTTTGCATTATGTTTAAAATTAAGTTTCTGATTAAGGGAAAAGAGAGTAATCTTTGTTAAATCAGCTGATAAACGTTTTTATCTTGTCACATCTTGTGTCTGCCAACTCTCATTTTTTTAATGGGAAAATCTTGGTATGTGAGAAAACTAAGGGATAATGATAACTAGCGGAGTTGCTACGCTCGAGGAGATTTCTTGCTGCAACACTTATGATACAGACAGACCATCCACATAAAAAAACGATCAAGCAAATTATAAGAGTGTAGTATGCGATATTGCTTATCTCGAGGGAAGGTCAATATTATTTTTTTACGCCCAAGGAGTCAAGCAAAAAGATCAAGCAATTTATCAGAAAAGCGCTGCTTCTGATGACAAACGCTGAATTTCGTTCGCTTCGCTCACTCAATAAGCGCAAACATTTCCTCAGAAACGTGACTGAATCAATGTAACCACCAAGAACCACACACCACTTGTAATTTGTGTTAGTATAAACTTTATATGGGTTTTCTTGTTTTAGTTATTTTAAGAATATTGTTCTTTACGTCCTGCTCAGTACAGACTTTTCCATCATTTCACTTTCTGATGATCCTTCACTTGGAAAAACATCTGCAGAACGTTAGATGTAATCTCCTACGAAGGTGAGAGATGAAAGATTGCAAGAGCAAAGCAAAAAACGTATTGAAAAGGTTTACTTTACGTGGAAATCGCTCGTTCTGCTCGTTTAATCCACGCACCTCCGTGCTTCAGAAACAGAATGTTTGACACCGTTTTAAAATCAAATCTATTGTTTTGATTTTTCCATGCATCAATTCATCAATTCATTGGTTAATACAAAACCAATTTTAAGGTGTATATGTGGTGTGTTGCAAAATACGTCCTCCGTGCATCCTTTTCCAGGTCTTCTCTCTTCGCTCGAGGAGGTTTTCATGAACAAACTATGACGTCATGACGAACAAACATCATGCGGGTAAAAAAAAACTTTGACGTTAGTTTTTCAGGTTCTTTCGCTTATTTGAGGGTGATAATATCAAGTTACAGCGATGAAAATAGGCCTATTAAAAGCGAAATTTAATTATCTTTCGTTTGATTCTACTCCCATCTTTGTAGGTGCTTTGGTTCCGGAGCAGTAGAGGTAAAAACACGCACGCACGCACGCACGCACGCACGCACATCATTTGATTTTAATGATGTAGATGGATTTGGAGTTTCGTTCCTCAGCCCCACCCTTTTTAAATTTTAACGCTATTTTGAACTTTCATAACTGTAAATTCGTTATTTGGATTTAATTGGAATAGGATTATTTTTTTTCGATTTGCCAATCTCGAGTTTCTTTTGTCTTGGGGTTGGCGTGGAGTATGGTAGACCCCTTCTTTACCAGTCTGTGGGAGTGAACCTTGCTTTGGTAGGGGGGGATTTTGTCATGCGACATGACGTCACCACGACACGGTAGGGCCTACGACTCGTCCACGCCTGAAAAGGTTGGAATGCCTCTTGGTATCACCCCAATCTGTTATTCACTACACTAAACTGTGACGTTACATTTTATGTAATACTTTTGCACTTAATTGTATACATATTTCGTTTAATCTGTTATTAACTTGTTTTATTTTTAATCTATGTAAATCACTACGTGACCACCTGAGTTTGCACGTTCGTGCACATGTGCGTGGGATCTTGGGAAACCTGAACTCTTGGGTGTGACTGGGATTCCTGGCTTGACAGTGGATGACGGCAGTCCTGGTGTGCTGTCAGCTAGGACAATATTATGTTTGACTTTCCGTAGTTTTAATCTCACTATTCAAGAGGAAACCATTGGTGGTCCAACCGTGGTCGAACCAGTTTTGCGTGGTCAAGATCTGTGCTTCAAATTCCATTACTCATTCCGAACTCTAAACTGCATCGTGGCTTTGCACATTATTAAGACCAAGTTGTGAACTGAATTGTATTTGCTTTAAACCTGTATCGAGTGAGAAACTTGTATCGATATATGATCCCTAAGAGATTTACTGTCAGTCATGTGGCGTTTCAAATAAATGTTCAGCGTTGGTTTTAACTTTGCATGGCGTTCAAAAGGTGTGTTTTATCTCAAGAGTGCTTTGGTTTACTTTACTTGGCAAAGCTGGAGTTTAATTTATTTAATAAAGTGATACGGGGGTAGG
>JAHWFP010184185.1:42564-65492 GCA_023313725.1 Lithobius niger | reverse complement strand
CGAATCTGTGTTTGTCACTAGCGACTGTTTGTCATCAAAATTCTCGATGAATACGCCAAATGCCAACAGATGTACACACCATAACTGTAACCGACTCTCGTTTGTTCAAAATTGGTGATATGTAGTAATAGCAAAAATTGCAGCCGTATTTTGAAAATGCCATTGGAAGGAAGCGGCTCGTGAGTTGGAAGTTATTTTCCAAAGACTGTGAAATCGGGATGAAATTCTTATCAGGTGAGAATTATTTTAGGCCTTCTCAAAGAATTTTACAATAAACAAACTGCAATTTAATCTCCATGTCACAGGTGCAACACAGGAAGTCGTATTGTCATGTCAGCTAATCAAAATTTTTAAACCCAAAGTTCAATTTTTTTAGAATTTTTAGAATTTACAGATAATTCGGGTACTAACTATACCTTGTCAGGTTAGTTTATTATTACAAAATTCGTTGAATTAGCAGCCTAGTAGTTTTAGGTCATATTTTGATGAGACCTGGTATTTTTTCCATGTAAGTCCCATTGCTTAAACAAATCACTATGACGTTAGTTGAAATGTTTCACTTCACTTGTAAAAAAAATAAACAAATTGTTACTAATTATTAAAACATACGCTACTTTGATTAATGTACTTTGTAAAACCCATTGTTTTAATGTTGATGTGTAACCCGTACAACATTAGCGTCATCTTCAGAATACTAAGCCAATAAATTGTTAGTTCTAGTATTTAATAAATAAATTATTATATAAATATATGTTTACAAATAGATAATAGGAATTGAGCTAACTAGTAGTTCTGTGAACAATCTCAATGCCATAAACTAAAATATGTATGAGACAAAACAAAAAAGAAAACACTAAAATCATGTGTCTAAAATGAACTTTCAGTTCATTTTATCCCATTTATTAGCCTTATATAAACTATGAGCAGCTCATTTATAAATAAATAATCCTCTTAGAATGCTGATCTCTAGAGTAGTATTGGAAAAATTGTGTACTGGATATAATGTTTTGATCAGCCTGATATAATGAAATTACAAAATGTGTTGCAACTTGTGTTAAAATGTAACGAAACTTGTGTTAAAATCTGCTAAATCTATTGCAAATACCGTTCACCACGTTAGGTTTGTTAGTAGAAAAATATTTTGATTCTTGGTGCAAATCAGCCAATTAACGTCAACTGTAATGATAAATGTACGATTAAAGTACAGATTAAAGCATGCAGCCACAATAATTAGGTTTGAATGGTCAAATTTCATGCAATTTCAATGAAAAAACGTACATTCATAATAAATATTTTGTCCATTGAAATTGCGTGAAATTTGACAATTCTTACCTAATGAAATTATCCTTTTATCCTCAGCATATTTTCCAATTCTACTTCCCTCTTCCGTTTTAATTCTAGTAGATATCTCTCTTCCCTCAATTTACGATCTTCTATCCATTTACGTAGATGTGTGCTTTTGTCTTCTTGACTCAGTTTGTCTGTCGTCAACAATTCTTGCATCATATTTTCAAGATCTTGATTAGCTTGGTCTTTTATTACACTTATTTCATTCTTCCTTTGTGCTGTCTAACAATAAAGGAAACATACCATTTGAAGAAAGTGATAATTTAAGTGCTACACTTAAGGGGGGTAAGCATGTAACAAGCTTCAAAACCCATCAACCCTAAAAATAAAAATAAATTATTATATGGTTGATGGATGAATAAAAGTTATGTCACCCTCTGCATGGTGATGAAAACTGCCAGCACCCGTCTAAAACAGATTTAATTTTCGGCCAAATACGGCCTTGGTAACGTAAAAAAGCAATTGTACGAAGATAAATATTCGTGATGAGTACTTGCAAAGTGTGTATTAGTAGTACAAAATCAATACTTACAGTTTACAACCAATAAAAAAGATAAAACATACACGCAATCAGTGCTGTCACTCCATATTGTACTGTGCCAAATTACCCACTGATTTCTAAATCACATTCACTGGTAAACATGTAAAAATTTGAATACAATTTTCATTTGCGTAACTTCTTAATGGAGTTCATTGCCCTATAGCTATTAATAGTAATAAAATATGTTTCAAATTGAAGTTTGATTTTTTTCCACTGGTTCAGATAAGTGGTGGAAGCCTCACTGACGTTAATAGTGTGCTTTGTTTGCGTGGCGTGCTTGGCTACCACATCGGCCGAGTTGGATCTAGCTATGCCCCCCCCCCTGATTAATCCTGAAGGCACCCGAGGGCTTCCTACTGCCCTATATAGTCATGAGGGCATTCACTGCACTTATTGGAGTGCACTGATGAAGGCATCAAATTTGGGGATAAATAAAGTATATTGCAGGATCAGGCATATGAATAGTATTTATACCGGATTGCAGAGGTCACCATCATTCTGCAATTCATCAGGCTCTTTGTAATGAATTTATGGGTGGGGGAGGGGCGAATCGTTATATTATGGTTTCTTCAGGTCTGGCAACGACTTTAATACCGAATTTTGCAAAGGTGCGACCTGCATCTTGATAAAGTCCAGTCAAGTAGGGTAAGATGGCCCAGTTTAAGTGGTCGCAATTTGTTGCTGTCAAGGCCATTTAGGGTTGGGGCGGAGGTAACAGACCGATGGCTGGTAAAGTAGGCTAGGCTAGGCTATAGACCCGTCAGATTGTCCCTACAGTATTTGGTTAATTCCTTCAAAATGATGCCATTTGGTTACCCACTTCAGGAATTTAAGAAGGGAAACACGGCTGATCCGGAAAACTGTAGGTTGATTTCGTTGATGTGTGTTGCATGCAGGATCCGCGAGCGTATTATTCCCGAAGTTCTTTTAAAGCATCTACACGTCACATAATCTTATACCAGACGACCAGTTTGGTTTCTTACCATGCCTCTCTACTACCCGTCAACTCTTAACCAGTCTAAACGACTGGACACTATCTTTAGGAAACTGCACACCAGTTGACGTAATGTGTTTCGATTTCGCCAAGGCTGTTGACTCTGTAGTACATATCAAGCTTCTATTTAAATTATCAAATGTGGGTAACTCTGGAAAGATTTTTCAGTGGTTTGTGGATTTCCTTAAAAATAGTACTCAAGCAGTGAAACTGGGATTTACCTTGTTGCTCTTGCCGGCCACCAGTGGTGCCCCTCAGAGGTCAGTGCTCGGCCCTTTGTTGTTTGTTATTTACATCTCCGATCTTTCGACCGATATACAAAATGCAAAACTACCAAAATTTGTTGATGATATTAAGTTGTACCGATCCATTACGGACGTTAATAACGATGTACTGCTTCGGGCATCTCTTGAAAGTATTCTCCGATGGTCGGCTGAGTGGCAACTCGCGATTAATAATGGCAAATGCTTTGTGCTCCATCTTAGAAACAATAATTGTAATTATACATATTCACTTGAAAATCATGCCCTTAAGGCTGATTACTGTATAAAAGATCTCGGTGTCAACTTTTCATTTAATTTCAATTTCTGTGAAACCATTGTGATCTACTTGTTAGTAGGGAAAAACGAGTTGGGTACATGGTGAGATGATGTTTTGTCCCCCGTGATGTATGGACACTGGACAGGGCATTCGTTATTAATGAACGGCCCATCCTCGGGTATACCTCCCCCGGTTTGGTCTCCACACCATCTTAAAGACATCAGGCATATTGAGTCTGTGTAAAGATCATTTATGAAGCACCTACCAGGATTTTATAACCTTCCTTATGCAAGACGTTTAACGCAACTAGGTTTGGAATCTCTTGAGCTACAGATTTTACGCTGATTTTTGTGTCACATTCTCCATTTCGTATGGTCTGGTCGACCTTTATGCCGGACATTTCTTTGTGGTTTGTGGAAATGGGCATTCCAGTGGCCATCATCTGCACTTGCACCCTCATGAAAGATGGTGTTGAAGTCGTCGCTAGACCTGTAGCAACCATAGTTACAACGATTGCCACCCCTGATCCATTAATGCATATCGAAGCGCTTGATGAATTGCAGTACGGTGGTGACCTCTGCAATGTGGTACAAATAGCATTCACGTACCTGAACCTGCAAGAATGTTTGACCCAAAAATTGATGCCACACGCGGTGTAGTGTACTTCATTTGATGCAGTCAGTGCCCTTCTGTCTACACAGGGCACTGTAAGAGGAACTTGTGTGCCCACAAGAAAAATCATGGGGAAGGCCATAGCCAGATCTTACTCATCGTATGCAGTAACCAAGCACACCACTCTTTACCAGTGAATGTGATTTGAAATCAATGGTGGATTTGGGACAGTCCAATATGACCGATCAGCCGATATGACCGATCAGCAATAATCTGCATAACTATGCGATTGTGTGCTTTTACCTTTTTTAATGGTTGTAAATTGTTACGTATTAATTTTGTAATGCTAGTACACAGTTTGTAAGTACTCGTCACTCATATTTATCTTTGTATGCTGTTCTTAGGTGACCAATGCTGTAATTACTTGGACGAAATTAAATCCGATTTACCAATATCCTTGCGGTTTCCATCTCCATTCAGGTGACATGATTTTTATTTACTCATCATCCCTATGTCGTGATTGGTTACAATCGTAATTATTGCTAGTCAGTATCCTACACGTGGAGTTTAGCTGAAAGTCTAGCATGTTAATTCAGAAAATAATTGAGCTATTTTCTTTCATTCCAAATCAGTAAACGTAGCATAGATTTTTCGCAAGTATGGTTTCCCAAAATTGGATCCCATGGCTTAACACTTAACGAAGTAAAAAAGAAGAAAACGGCTTCATACTGTTAATAATTTTACTAAAAGATATGTTAATCGAAAGATTTACCAAGGGAATCTTGCACGCTCGTTGATAGTAAAATATAGCACCAAGGAAATTCCAAATGCTGTAACTTGGCCATAATCCTCTAGTAAATACTAGGACTGAGTAGCAGCTCTGTAAAAAAGAACGACTTGTTTTTAGGTAAAGTGAGGAGCTAGGCGCATTTTCGTCAGCAGTGAATTATTCCTCAATTTATGTAAGAGTAAACCAACAAAATAATGTTTTCAGTTGAAAAATGTTTTATATTGTTGACTTTTATATTGGGTACTGCGAGCTAAAGATGGTTTAGCAGTTTTAAACATCAAAGCGCAACAGCAATGATCCTATCAAGTCCCTGCATTAATCAGAATAAATTCAATATTTCCACCCCTTATTTGTTGTGGTCCACCAATAGGGTACCTTGAATCAAAGGGAAACTTTTGTACAAGTGTGCAAGTCAATGTCATAGCAAAAACACTGAAAAACACACACAGAGAACCATTGCTGTAAACTCCAGTTCGTCAAAATGGTTCCACCGTTACACACATTGCATACATTTTGGATTGATAATTTCTGCATATCATGAGTACGAAAAAATCGGGAAAATGCCACGTTTCCGGGCACACAGACGAAAAACATGAACATGTTCTGAAGATAAACGAATGCAAAATTTAAATGTATGCAAAGATATGTTAAATAACACCTCATGTTTGTGCTTTCATTCCGAATAATCGCCGGTAAAAGGTTGTAAAACTCTTCAGAAATAAGTGGATTTGTGCTGTTTTTTGGTCTTACATTTCGGTTGAGTAACATAGAAAACAACTGGGTCTTGATGGGATCATTGCTGATGAAAGATTTTACTCAGCCTTATGGTAAAGCAAGACAGACAGAATACAAAGATGCAAATACCAATTACAGGAGTCGTACTGCTAAGGAAATAAATTAAAAACTTATGTGCAAATTTAATAAACCACCAACAATTAGCTGAATTATTTAAAAGACGATACGTGTAAGTTTTCCTTCTTAACATTCTAAATTCTTGCACTCCTAATAAGTTTAAGGAAAAGGTTGTAAGTCTTTTCAAAAATACCTATATAAGGTGGTTTTTGGTCATAAATTGCGGATCGGTAACATGCAACGCAGCTTCAATGCTTATGTTAAAGAAAAAAGATGCCTCGTACTGTATACAAGGTGAAAGTTGCAAAGAGGCACTTGGAGCGTTCTGTTCTTCAACTAATGTAGTTTTGTTTTTACGATCATCAAGTACCATACACATACAGCGATTTTACAGGTAAAATACCTCTCCGTAAAAACAAATGTTACGAAACAATTCTAAATTACATATAACAGAAACCGAAAGTAGCTAAGAGTAGGATGGCGGTTATTATTACCAAGCACTGCGAAGTGATAAAAAAAACATACGATCAGTATTAAATTCCAAACACGCACTATGCGTTCACTCCAATACTCAACTTATATGCACGTCAGTGAACAAACGTTGTGTGTTAAACTTAACCAAAGGGACTGCTATACTCAGTAGAAATCTGGAAGGAGTTTTCATTTGTCAATGGTTTGTATGAATCAACATGGAAATATTCTGAAATTTGTATATTTCCTGAATTTAAAAAATAATTAAATTTGGAAAATATGTTTCCGTGAGTGAAACGAACTACTGAAAATGTATATTGATCAAAAAGGAATACTCTCCAAGGCAATGAAAAGTTACGTATTTCTGCACGTTAAATGACTTCAAATACAGGTTATACGTGATACTCCAATCGATGCTAAAAAATATTAAAACTGTAGCCTAAATAGTGGTCACACCTTCACACCTTCAGAATTATGGATACAATGCTTCATAAGAACCCACAACTAAAATTAAATGAAAACGTAAATAAAGAAAATAATATGATACGAAAAAATTACGTTGCCACCTTTTTAAGACCGGGTGCCAATATTACTGCCAATGTAGTAATTTACCGGATCTACTGGAACTAAACCGTATATGCATCAAATTTTCACACAGTAGCAGAAGTCCTATACAACTGCATCTACTGGGATTGAATTATGTGATTACACGAGGTCAAACTGCGTTCCAAGAATTGTATTATTCATTCCAGATGCGGGTCTTGTATGCCAAACTGTTTGCCAACTTTCAATTTTTCTTAACTGTTGAACCAGATCAAATAGATACTAGTGATTTGCGTAAAAATGGCTTTAAAAGGCATAGAATGTCAGTCAGTTAGTACGTAATAATTAATAAATATCCTCCTTGAGCGAAGTAAGATAATGGTGATGCCAGCGAAGAGAACAATGTGGTTAGTTCTTTCTTCAGAACTACAGCTGCATTTTTTACAGCACGTTTAATTTTAGTGTAGGTTTTCAATTGGACGAGATAAAGAAATAAGTTTCATTTTAAAGAAGAAATAAAGCAGCCGAAATATATTATGTAGTGGTAATCACATAGTTTTCCATAGTAGAAGGTTATATATTCATATATTTTTAGTTATCCACTCCAAGATACATGCGTATAAATTTTCAGATTGCTTAAAGTTGTGGAGTTAATTCTGCAACTACCGAAACAAGGCTTAAAAAAAGGTGGCCGCAAGTCATAATTGCAACAGTGGATGGAGAAGAGCGTTACCAAAAAAAGATTTATTGTAAACATAAGAGATAAATGGGCCGCATACAGCAGATGTGTAGTTATTGTAAATTCGTCTTGGATAATGTGACGGTAAGAAGATTAGAGGCCACAGATTAGTCACCTGCTATTATGGTGTTTATTGCTCTAAAAACAAAAGACACACGTTTTTGCAATTTATATGTACAGACTAAAATAATCCTTGCAGTACGGAGTTACTGACCTGCCACATCATGAAGTCACTAAGCCGTACTTCACCAGACGTTCTAATCAGTAGATCCACTGGCGTACTGGTAAAGAGTGATTTCTCAAGCAGGGATTCTGTGACGTCACTAAAAGGAAGTAAACAAAAAAAAAGGCTAAACTGATATTGCTGCAATAGCCCGCTAACAAGCTGTCAAAATATAACAGTATCACACTGCAACGACGGGATATCTGCCAGTGTACTGCACTGAAAGAAAGAGCCAAACAAAACAAGGGGGGGGGGGGACATAGAAGACCCCCCCAAAAAACTTGATATATTACACGGAATAATCCCAACTTTTATGAAAGCTATATGTTTCGGAGCCAACTCTGTGGATTACGCGTAGATTTAGAGCCATCTGAAAATTGGTCCCGTGTCAGCCTGAAAACCTAAAATACATAAATTCTTATGATAAGTTAAAAAGTGAATTAAGAAATTATTATGCAAAAAGGTATGAACTGCCATGATAGTTTTCCAAATTGAATATAAAATATGTTAAAGTAATGTAATTGCTTCTGTAAATAAATATTTTGTGGTAAATAAACAAATTTTTATTCGTAACCCAAAGTTAACTGCCTGGTTGCAATGTTGCTCTGCCTGCGGCCAATTAAAAAATATCATAACCCGTTCTAATCAGACATTGGCAGCACTTCTACATGGAAATAAATGCCTGAGGGAGTATTTGGGTATTATTCCATGGGTCTTATTCCGTGTGGAGACAAATTCTTATGGGTTTTTATGATTTGTGACCCTTCATAAACATATGGGGGTCCATCCGTGTTCGAGAAGAAAAGGGCACCGGTCATGGAGTTGTCCTAGTCCCACCATAACCTTAGCAATTGAAAAGTGCGGCACTAAATAACGCTCTAACATCACTGATGTTTTCATTAAAACAATCATTAACATTATACTCTTTAACTACCAAGAAGCTTTATGCCGTGTCACAACGATGTTAACTGTGATAAGTGATGAACTCTACCACTGAATTCCAATCATTGCCATACGTTAATGAATTACTGGTACGGCAACAAATAATCACAATATTCCACGCGTCATTTGCGTGCCCAGAAGGTGGATCGACTTAGTACTCAAATAAATTGCAAAGAGAGCCTTTTGTATCAAGGAATGACAATTGTTCCGGTTTTTATTGCACAATTCCTTGTAAGAGATGCACGAGTAATATTTTATAGTCAGTGGTATACATGTAGAGCCCTACCCAAATAACACTGGTCATGGAGACAAATGCGTTGTATGTAAACAACGTGATACGGTAATCACAAAGTACAGCAATTCGGATGACATTACGTTAGCACTAACAGTCATGACATTTTTAGAGAGACTTCCAAAGTGTGGTAGCTACTACGGTAGTATGGTATTGTGACATGAAACATATTTCTCTAGGCATAGTAGGCACAGTTGGTAGTTGCTGCGTTTAAAGTTATGAATTGACGTAACTTACTTATTGTGGCTCAATATGATCAGAAAGAGTTCTTCAGCAGCTTTAGATCATAAATCCATAATTAGAAGTGGAAAAAAGTAGCTTGGCCTTTAAACAGGGGCCTAATACGGAACAAAATTTCTTCCATCCTCCCCAAAAGACAGAAGACAAAGAACAGCAAATTTACGTCGCTAAGCAACGTAAAACAAAGCAAAGGAAATGTACACCATTGTAATTGTTACATGGGAGAGGAGAGGGAAAACCCATCTTTACCGCGACACACTATATTTCTATAGGCCTTAATTACCATGGTCATGTATATTTTACCCAAGTTATAATAATAATAATAATAATAATAATAATAATATATATAGAGACGATGCTCGAGGCATCCACCCACCCAAATTCCCCGGCGGCAGATGTTAAGTGGAAGAAGTACCACCATTATTACAGTTGTTTTTTGCCGCATGAGGGAGGAAACCGGAGTACCCGGAGGAAACCCTCGTGCAACGGGCGGGAAACAACCGGAGAAAAACCCGTACATATACACTTCCCATCGCCAGGATCGAACCCGGGTCTGTAGGAAGCCAGAGATGTACACTGAAACCAGGACGCCTATCGAATCTGACGCCCCAGTGCTCGCAGCTACCCGTGCACCCCATAGAAGTTGGCCATAGAACAAGTTGGCCATAGAATGGTGACAAACCATAGTGTAACTTAAATAACAATGCGGAAGTGGACAATTAACAAAGCGCCCCTTCCCACAAAACTCCCTCGTGAGTAAATGAGGTTTGTCTATGCAATATGGACAACTTGTATACTACAACTAACATGGATAGGAATCCACACGTAAGAAAAAGTTCATTCCTTCCTCGTAAGTGTACAGGGGTAAAAAATACATGATGTTAGTCAGATTATTGGTTTCGTTCCTTACAAAGGAAATAAAAAGTAGAAATATGCACAGCATAAAACCAGAAACACAATAATAAATATGTTGGACCTTCTGTCGTCATAGGTGGTATAATGTTATAAGTTAGTTTTATCTTCTGCACATTATTCCTTACATACCGCAGTTTGCACACATATTGTTTGGATCGTGCACTGAGATCTATTTTAGTAACTAGGCTAGTAACTGATTGGCTATCATTGAACACCTCCATAGGGATTACAGATGGGGATGTGTTTAATTCAAGATTTAAACAATCGTTGGCCCAGATCAACTCACGAATACATTCTGTTAGAGCAGTGAGTTCTACTTCAGTGCTACTCATACATACCGTATGTTGTTTGTGACTTTTCCAAAACAAGTACTTGATCATGAGCCCAGAAAATCCTTTCTCAATGTATCGGTTAACCCATGCCGTGACTCAGTCAGACCACACTGAAATACTAGACATAAGCACCTGGTAGACTTAAGGTATTGGGCGACCCTTTTACATGCCTCCCAATGCATTTCCCGTGCTGCATGAGCAAAACAGGTCAAGCTACAGACTATAAACGCAACATCGGGCCGTGAACCCTGGAAACATACTGTAGTGAAACTATAATGGCTTGGTATTTAGTTACATCGCATTCTGGCGAATCCATGCAGTCACATAATTTTTGGGACAGAATACTGGGTGTCTTAACAGGTGTACACTCTGATAAGTTGTAGGCAGTCATTATCCTATCAATGTACTTAGTTTGGCTTAATGCAAAACTTATAGCGGTTGATTCATTCAATGAGATACCTAATACAACGTATTGGAGGACTCCAACAGTGAGAAGTGTTTCTGTATTGTAGTTATCATCTCGTCAATAATTTGAGTCCTAGTTACGACCAGGAAATCATCAATGTGACATGTGACATGATAGGACAAAGAAACAGCCACTGCGTACAATTGTAAAAACAGACGGATCGCTCAGTAGCTGAGTAAATCACACTGCAACAAAGCTCTGCATAAGAGAAAAACAAACACCGACCGGAAGTTGGCATACAGTACAAAGCCTTATGCAAACACCGTACAGTTCCGGGAAAAAAAACCGGCCTTTTTCGTTATATCGAGGGTCTTAATAACAACCATGGAGAAATTCAGTTATCTCGGAAACTACTGGACGGATTTTCATGAAACAAAGACTGAAATACTTATTAGATTGTCTACTGTATTTCTACCTTTATTAAATACTATACTACGTTAACTGACTGAAAATAATTAGCCGAGCGAGAAAAACTTAATGATACCTGATATCTTGAAAAATTGTGGATGGATTTTCATGAAACAAAGTCTGAATTGCATATTATATTTTGTTGCTCAACATTGCACGTCATACGTATACAAATATAGCATACATCGTAATAATTAATCCAGTTTTGGTTTTATTCAATTCTTTCCAGTAGTTTATGAGATATGTATTATTAGTTATCAACTCGTGTTGCTCGCTCGGCCAGTTATATTTGGATACTTACCATTTCATGTAATACGCATAGAAATATAGCTGATATTATAATACGCAACCCAGTTTTTATTTCATTCAATTCTGCCCAGTAGTTTTCGAGATATCAACATTTTCGTTCAGAGTCACATACATTAATCCTCCACTCTTCCAACGAAGGCGTTTTTTTTTACCGGAACTGTACATAGCCACCATTAGATCTTGGACACCCCTGTGGAAATAGTCTATAGGCCTCCAGATTTAGGGCCAAGCGGATATAGACCGATTTTACATCGTAGGTCTTAACAATACAATTATCGGATGTAGCGAATGCGAGGAACATTTTTAAGGACTGACTTTTAATAACAGGGTTTGCTGCATCGAGATAATCCAAACCTGGTTTTACGTTTGTACTGCAGGCAACAAGCTGTGCTTTGTACTTAAGAAGGCTACCATCAGCATTGAATTTCTTGGCAAGAACCCACTTGGCCTGGATAATCCTTTTAACAGTTGGCCTCGGTAGGAAATCCCAAACATCCAACTCATTTAACATTTGTAATTCAACTGACATGTGTCCACTCAGCCACATCAGAGTTTGCCATAGTTTGTTTAAATGTTGTTGGTATGGCTTCCTCAGTCGAAACCGTCACTGCCCCCAGAATACACCCACATATCTTATCTGCTTTCTACATATTCATATTCAGATGCAAGTTCATTCTCCACATCATTATCACTATCATTAGAGACAACCTTAGGAGATGCAGTTAAATCGACATTCATATCATCCAAAAGTCTAGGGTTGCTACACTAATGGCACATAGTTCCCCACTTTTAGTATGGACATATCTGTAACTATTATCTACCTGACTATCCATATTAAGTTGGTATTTTGCCGTAAGACAGTAACGTACGTTGGACTGAACAGAATATGTAAGGACTTCATTATTTATTTGAATAGCCTTAGTTTCAAACAAATTGTGATACTCAGCAAAGAATAAATGCGATACAGTTTTATGCCTGCCCGGACATAACTCCCGCGTTTCCCGGTATTACAGTGGTATCCTGATTTTAGTAACGCCCCTAAGGAGATAAAAAATAATGTGATACAAAAACTGAAATTTGGTGAAATCGAGTCAGTCCATGTGGAACGTCTTTAAATTGGCTTTCAACGCATAAAAATGATGATCATAGGCATTTAAACTACCATTAGGTGGCATTAAGTTAGCGAATATTTTGGTAAGTTTGTACCATTACTTTGGAAGGCAGAATCATTCGGAACTTTGCGATTCTTCTATTGCCAAGATGACAGTATTCAGTTGCAAAAGAAGACTAACAAGATCAAGCTTCAGCTCGTCCTCCTTTTTGTTGATTTTTCAAATCTTCGTTAAATTTCAAGTAAGCTATAATATATTGCATTATTAATTAGCTGTTTATCTAAATGAAGGTAACTTAGTAAAAAAAAATTCAAATGGTAGAAAAGGTTTACCTTGGTTTTATTACTCCATCTTGGACTCCTGTGGCTAAGCTTCTGATTGCAGAGGCAATTTCGTCTCTTGCAGTATATGAGACAAACAGGTTCAGATAACATCTAGGAAAATATACCGTTATGGGGTAAAGATGAGTGAAAACGAAAGTAAGTTACAGTGACATTATTTCTTTATTTAAACGACCAACTGCATCGTAGCAGCCAACTGCACTGAGGTAGTCAACATGACACATACCTCCTCAAAATACAAGTACAGGCTATGAAAGTGTATTTTTTTCAAAGCGTTATAATGGAAACACGAAGGAATTTTCTGCAGAATCATCGTTAAAAACTTCTTAAGCTAATAGGTTATATTGAACTGTGCTTTGGATCTAATGGGAAAAAAACTGCCAAAAAATATTTAATAGTTCTTCCTAGCCTTCTATTGCTGTGATTTGATGGCTATACTTCTTTCTGTCTTACCATACAGAACTACAGGCTACCAACAATTATGTAATCAAAATACAACTTTGCATCTTCCAAAAATTCCATAACAAAGTATACTTACTGTAGTGATGTACCTCGTGTCAAACAGGAGGGTCATTCCTTTTCAAAATCACTGACATACAACCTTTATCAATATGGCAATTGTGTGTCAGAAGAAGGACAAACATGGCAGGAAAAACACATACTTGCAGGCATCTCGGTGGCCTCCAGGAACGTACAATTTATCCTAAGACTGTTATTACCCTTTTTTACATATGTAATGTGTTTCCTTTTGATTTTAGTCCCATATTTAGCCTTCGTGAGTTATGTGAGGTGCGCTGCTTATCCTTCCTTTTTAAACATCTTCATACTGCATGCCAACAACACATTCCAATTTTTTCAGCACTAGAACTTTGATAAATGGCCACTGTTCTAGAATAAAACAGCATCTGGTACTCCGAAATCACTTTGTGTATATACAATATTGCGGTTTTTGTACAACCTTTCCAGCACATCTGTAGTAGCGCACGCAGGAGAGGTTCAATTTAAACCTTTGGAAGCCTGTGCGCTCTGCAGTCAACATTTATTTTCTGGATGTTAGAGGATAAAAATAAATACGCAGAAATGTTCAACAGACATCAAGCTATCGAATTATGCCCAAATAAATTTCGAAAATAATTTCTTTTTAGCCGTCATGCCACCTTAAGTATCACAGGGATGTAATAATTTTGTGCATCGCTTCTAAATAAATATTTTCAAACCGAAAAGAACTTTCTTTGTCAAATGTTTCTTTTGGATTCATTATAATTTCCGTGCGTGTTGTCATTTTTGTTACAATAAAATAATTACACCTGTTATACTTTTTATTACCTGACATCACTTCTGCCACCAGTTACAGTAATAGTAAATAAACATTTTGTTGCAGGAACAATGGAAGGCAAGGATTGGCGTGATCGCTTAATTCCAACCCAACTAGAGAAAATAAGAGTGTGAATGCTGCTGGCTACGTGACCACTGGGGTCGGTTATCAACAATTAAGATAGTGTTAAAAACATCGTAGGAGTTAGTTGACTGAGGTGACAATAAAAGGCATTCACGCTCGTCAGGCTAAGGGCGCGTTTACGCAGCGACTCGCCTTTGCATTCTCGCAGCTAGAACTCAATCGCGATGGCAAAGGTGACGTTGCCATGGTAACAATGCTAAAGGGATTAGCTAAATCAGACATCGTTTGAGTAAATACTTGCAGTCTTATAATCCGTGCCAATAATATAAAGAATTCCTCATGACGAAACAATTTTCCCAAACGCTTTTGAACTCACGTTATTTGCTGTTTTCGTTGCGAGGCGGCAGACATAAAACCGCCGCCATGTTGGAATTTGAGGTGATTTCTAGCTTCTAGCTGCGAGAATGCAAAAGCGAGTGGTAGCGTAAACGTGCCCTAAGAGTTGCTTGGGAGCGAATTCCAGACCCCAATGACTCTCACCGCAAAAAAGTGTTGTCAGCACTCCAACCGGAATTTGGGAAGTAGTAATTTGAATGTGTGACAACTATTTTTTCCCGTTGGATTGCCTCAACCCGCTGAATGTCGCCCAACAGAGCTGGCGACCAAACTTGGCTTGCATATTCCAAGATCGGTATGACAAAAACCTTGTAGGACTGAACCTTGACTTCCCATCTGCTGGAAGAAAAGAGTCAGTTCTCCACTGCTGAGCGGCAATAGGCTAATTTTGCAGCAGTGTACAGTGAATTTTAAATCGTTGCTGAACCACACTCGGAGATACCTAACTTCAGTTATAATCGGAACAGGCAAGATGTTGATATTGAAAAAAAAATCAGTGATGGTTCTATCGAAATGCATAGTTTGGCACTTATGGAAAATTGGAGTTGCCAGTCATTGGCCCAATCCGTGACGTAGGCAACCTCGGAGGCGAGAGATAAACGTTATCCGTGTAAATTATTCCGAAATCCAGCATCAAGTCATTGGTAAATTTGGATTGGTAAGAATTGTGTTTATTACAGATAAGATCATTAAGAAGAATTACAATAGGAGCGGTTCCAGTACAGAGCCCAATAGGGCCCAGAGTTACAATGACTGTTTTAATTTTTCAAGAATATAATTGCTACAAAAGGTGCAATGCAAGATTTGGAACACATGCAGGTTTATCAAGAATTCTTTTCTTGCATCAGACAATACTTTCCAAACAATTCGCAGTGGACTCTGATGCCAGGGATGAGCAGATCAGGATTACAAAGCTTAGTTTTTTTTGCAGAGGCCATGAAAATGACCGTAATCGTGCATTATATACCGCTGATGGGGAAAATAAACTCAAGTCTCGTCAAAAAAGCTTACAAATCATTAAATTTTAGGTATTTCTTTATACAACCGATGGAGGTGACAGAGGTTGTTTCATTGCATAAAGAATTCTACACCATAATCATCTAACAGCAAACAATAAATCATAATCGGCACAACATAAATTTATTAAGGGGAAACGGAGGAAAATCAGGATGTATACCGTTCAACTGTTTTTTTAGTGACATATAGGAGTAGGAAAGTTCATTTTTAACATAGGTAAAAATACATTTTGGTTTGATAGACCCCCCCCCTACAAATCTGAAATCCGTCCTGACTTCATCTGTGCCCTGTCAGTACACATTACGCGGTAATGTTGACAAACATCGGTACTGTTAAAAACACATTTTTACGTGGAGATTGACTAGTGACGTGAAGATCAATTCACAGTATCCTCAGAGTTTACTCGAAATATCTAAGTTAAGAGACTTCTCGTGGTTGGAAAATGTAAAGAAGACATATATATATTACTTCTCTTAATATGAAAACGTTATTTATTTGTTAATTTAAGTAGTTTATAAATGTTAAATTATAATATAGTTAACATGAAGCTTGAAATAGTTTTTTTATGTCATCAACCTTAAATAATTAAGTTCGAAAGACAAAATACAAAGAAAAAAAGACCGAAATAAATAAACAAGTATAAACATAAAGTCGAGCAACTCAAGTCAACAACAATAAATAAACAAATCCATGGAAGAAAATGCGTTCACTCAATGGAATAACTTTCAAAAAGGAACCAATGTTTCACGTTCTTCTTCAACTTACTAATACTATTTAATTTATGGAATTTTCTTGGCGAATTATTACGTGTTTTATGAATGTAATAGTTTTGTTGTCATGCTTTCAAATTAAGTTTTCCTGAACGAAAATTAATTTTCTATGTAAAGAATTCCTTTTTGTGTTCCTAACAATTTATGTGCGTGTTGTCATTTTTATTACAGTAAAATAACTCCACCTGTTATAGTCTTTACTATCCAGCATCAATTCTGCTGCCAATTGCTGGATTTCTGCAGGCAACAATGACAAATTGCCGAGAATGCGAATACACAATCCAAGCTCCTTTGTCTTTTCTCTGAAACAATGAACACTGAACACAGTTGGCTTAATAAAAGATTGCATAACCCTTTGAGTAATTGATGTCTGCAATGCTAGATTATGCAAACTGCAAAAGTTGTGTAATTTTACTTGAATCCATTTAAATTATGTTCGACCTTTTCTTTAGGATTGATTTCATTAAGTAAAACATTTTAGAAGAAAATAAGCCTTTATGGCTCTTTCACAAGTACAACTAACTTCATGAAATTTATAACGGCCGGCGACTCCATTTTTATTGCCACAAAATGCATTATCTCTGGCATTAGAAGCACAAATGACACGTCTTTTGCTCCGAGCAAAGTATGACAAACCACTGAAAAAATTATTTAAAATTCGGCATTGAAATTTGAAGGCAACAATACCCACAACACGTTAACTTAACAACTTCTCTTTACTTATTTTCAAATCATATGATTGATATTTGTAATTAAGTTACTAACATAACATTTATGGCGAATAGATAGTATATTACAAACAAAAAACGTCAAGTGTGCCGTAAAAACAAGGTTATATGATTGAAGTTTATTTTACTTATTAAAATGTACATGAATAAAAATTTTGTATTTTAAATTTAAATAATCAGTACAATTAATAAAATTGCTTCTGTATAAGTGCTGTTGTGCTTTAAGAATAATTTCATTCGTACCAAAAACGAATATGTGAATTAAACTATTCTCAATTGTACATTTGGTTATTTAAATTCAAAAATTTATTCGTGTATATTTTAACAAGTAAAGTAAAACTTTAACCATATAACCCTTTTTTACGGTACACTTAACGTTTTTATTTGTGATCCGTGTAGCTTTTTTATGGATATGGCGTCACGCTACAATGGTTTATGTCCTCGACAATTGAATTTATGTGATGCTTGTTATCACACCTTTACAAATGAAAAAAATATTACTGCCAACAATTCTTCATTAAGTAAAACATTGAATGCGTGCGCATGCAATGATTGCTGCCCACTTTGAAACAATTCAGCTTAGCTCTGAAAGCCTGCATCTACGAAATAAATAAGCCATTCTATCGTTTCTGGCTGCCATTTTCGAAGCCTATTAGGCTATTTAGCAGATAACTGTGGAAGAACAAGAAAAAACAACAACAAGTGAAGAGTTTTCAAATTTACTCAAATTTACGTGTGGCTCTCTACTTTTACTATTGCACAGAACGACATTATTTTTGGTATAGATATTCCTTCCATAGTTATCTGCTATCTGGCCAAGTTTTGTCGAAAACTATTGAATAGGAACGGAGATAGTAATTTTCTAGTTTTGGTAAATTTTTTTGAAGTGAGGTCTTCATATATACACGGTATTTCCCGCCACGCATACATACACTGGAAAGAAATTACAAAAATTATGTATAACACTAATGCGTCTCATCAACGTCACTGCTATTGCTTTCATTTGCCTGTTGGTTTGCAATAAGATGGATAATGGTATCCCTAGTTTAAGTTGAAGAAAGAACAGTTGTTTATTTTGGGAACCGCCATCTTGGATCTTACTGCCAATCCCAAAACAACGGAAAACGGAGGTAGATACGAAAACGCAAAACCCGGAGTCAATATTCTTAATGCATCTAAAGTAATTAAAAAAAAATAACCATTTTTAATGATGTCACCGAAGAATAAAAGTGGACAAGGCCCATTTTCATATAAGAAGCATTTTTTGTGTGAAGGCTAGATGGGAGTATTCGAGAATGATGAACCTCAGGGTGTCCATTTTATCGCGCCCACGTTAAAAATACTCTCATTTAAATACTATCAGTATATTTAGCGTGCAATTTATCACATTTTGAAGACCGAAGGTTGGGATTTAATAGGACTGTAGCTTTTTAAGGCCGCAGCTTTGGCATTGGCAAAGCATACAAAATAAAGGAACAATATACAGTGCATGACCGCACAGCGATCGTGAGATTGTTTCATGAGAAAAAGTCTGTGACAGTGCACGGAAAGCATTCTGAACGAAGTTTAAACTGCCCGATGTCAACCTTATGCCGTCTTGTCGAACAATTCAGAGAAATATTGAAAAAATCTGAAAGCGATGGCACTGTGCAAAATAAGTCCAGGAGAAGGAAAACTGTCGGGGCAGAGGAGACTATGAAAACAATGCAGGCAGCATTGGCAAGTCCAAAAAAACTGTGCGTAGGGCGTCAATAGAAACTGGAATCCGGAAATTATCACTTCATACTATGATCCAATGCGATTTGAAACTGTTGTTGCCTTGTTGGACACAACAAGACGGGAGCATATCTCATTGTTCAAATGAAACTCTTGATGTTTTATGAAGACACTTCAATAACTGGTGGATTTCCAGACGAACCCCATCAGTGTGGCTTCCTTGAATCCCAGAGATAAACTCGTGCGACTTTTTTTTATGGTATTACTTTAAGGACACAGTGTATTGAAGTAAATCCCAAACAACAGACGACCTAAAGTACAACATTATGCGCAAAATACACCAGATTTCTGAAGAGACATTAACATGTAGTGATAACTTCATTGTCAGACTGTAGAATGTAGTGCACAGTGATGGTGGTCACACTGAGCATGTTACGCACTTCTTGAACATTATATAAATAATGTAGTCAATTGGGAATAAATCCCAAACATGGTAGAGATTACCTGTGGTACGAAATTCCGTAAATTGCACATTGTTCAAAGATTACAGTGTTTTAAAAGTGGGCACGATAAAATGGACACCCTGTACTAGAGAAGTTCAACATAAATAACTACTTAGCATGAGCATTTCCATAAAACCTTTTAAAACAAAGACAATTATGGTAATATGGGGATGGAAGGGTAGTGAAGCTTGTTATGGTCCCCCAGACGCTATAGCAAATTAAGAGAAAGATATGCAGAAAGCCTCAAATCTACCAAATTGTAAAATGTCAGATGAACTTTCAACATATTTAAGTCGTATTCAGGACTTCGCTGCTAGAATGGCCAAATTTACATTGTGCATAGCTTTAACAGTTGGGTTAGTCTGTAAACAGGGGGTAGAGCTATAACAGATGGGTGATACTCGGTGAACTGACGTTGAAATACGAAAGCAGTTTAATTTTGACTGACTCATTCACAGCTAAGTACACAGCTGACTTCACGGAAGGTTACCTGCTTGAAGATGAATGACGCAGGAAGAGGTTATCAGAGGAGAGGGCAACGGTAAGCTGCTCAAGAAAAGAGAAGATGAAAGGCCAAGGTCATCGGTCCCCAAAAAAGAAGGGAAACCAGACAAAGTCATGAAAGAAGGTGAAGGGCTTTTCATCCAATAAATTTGGACATTTTGCTAGGGATTGCCAGCTGTAAAGGAATAGGAATTCATCTCCAGAAAGTGACTCTTCAAGTGAACGTACAAACCAGCTTTGGTTTAAAATCACAAAGATGAACATGGATGGTGAAGAGCGACAAGACAAAGAAGAAAAGGACTGGAATATCGATTCTGGTGCCAGCTTTGTCATGCCAACAAGAGAAAAGTTTTCCTACACTACATGGAGCTTCATCAAAATATGTGCTTAGAGCAGATGGGTCGTCAGTAGCAAAGACCAGAAAAAGAACAGTTGTGGCAAAATGTCGGAACAAATTCATTGAATTTCCTCAAGTGTTCCAAATACCCTCCATAAAAACGATGTGATTTTATAGAGGGAACCAGAGAACTGCTAAATAATACGTTGTATCGTTTCCCGAAGACAAGTGTCTCATCCAAGGCCCGATGAGAAAACGAGTGGTACAAGTAACACGAAAATGAGATAATTTGTTTCCGACCGATACGACAATTCACAAATCATGTAAAGAATTCAGCTTCATTGAAGATGAGAAGTCAGTGATGAAAACTTCTCACTGACTTCTCATCTTCAATGAAGCTGAATTTTTTACATAATTTGTGAATTGTCGTGTCGGTCGGAAACAAATTATCCCATTCCCGTGTTACTTGTACCACTCGTTTTCTCATCGGGCCTTGGATGAGACACTTGTCTTCGGGAAATGATACAACGTATTATTTAGCAGTTCTGTGGTTCCCTCAATAAAAAAATTGTATAAAAAATGTATAAAATAAAGACAAACAATTTAACAACATGGACGCGAGAGCCAGATAATTTCTATCCTTTGAGGGACAAGAATTTTGGTCTTCCACCTTTTTTGTTAGTAACACTAATGCAAAGACAAGGTTTTGTGAAGGGAGCAGAAGACATAGTAATAAAGGCGTAAAAGTCTCTCCATGGAGAATGTCAGCTTAAGATGATTTTCAAGACACCCATTTACGCCAGAAAAGCTTCAGTGATCAAACAGGAAGCTAGGTCTAGTACAATTGGCCATTTGCAGTCCTACGCCTCAAGCAACTTAGAGAGCAAATAATTTTACGTAAACTTCATTGGTAATGACACTAGTAGAACCGAGGTGTCTTTTATGAAAAAAACAGTGAGGTGTTTTCTATCTTCAAGCGATGGATGGTACAAGTGGAAGCTGATGTTGGGGAGAAAACTCGAATACTGTTCACGGACAATGGTGGGGTAACGTTTTTCAAAGACTGTGCCGAAGACTGCAAATAACTTGTGCTAATGAACCATGAAAAACTGAATGTGTAATACTACAGCAGCAGAATCACGTCTACCATGTGGATACTTATCAACCAACCATGTAAGTACCCATGTACGAAAATCCTACACGAAAATTGTAATTTGCTACAAAGCTATTCCAAGAGTCTTAGCTTGCTCACCTCCTCGAAATATTTTTCGTAAGACTCAATCATAATTACACCCATCATCATTAAACCCTAGCGAGAGGGGTACGTATGATTTTAATGTACGATCGTTAGCAGACGTTATTTAACGTCGAAAACAAAGATATGTGTTCGTAGCTGTCAATTTCATATATTAATGTTAAAATAAAATATATTAATATACATTTTTTAAATAATTGGCCGTGCCAATATTAGCATTTAGCAGCTATTTTGCATAAGCCAAACGAGTAACCTCTTTATTGCAAAATTATAATAAATTTATGCTTATCGTGTTTTCAGTTGCATTTCTTTTAAATCGAGATAGATAGACTTGCTAATATTTATTCTTACTTAGCCTACTAAGTGAAAAATTACAGTTTTACCTTTCTTTTAATAGGAGCTTCAGTTTATTTTCAAATAAACTCAGGAGTTGATAGACTTCCGCTTTGGTACGCTTGAAGTTCTCAATACTGAATGCATAAGCAGACAATTCCTTTATTCCGAATTTTATGCACCATTTCAAGGCCTGAAATAGATTAAAATAAAGTAAACTTTAAAACGCCAAAAGCCAGTCAATATATCCTATTATTACCTAAGTTAATTAGAATGGGTGCAACAGCTTGTCTAGACAGGTGCTAGTGTGTTGTATTTAGTGGCATTGGAATATTACAGCGTAATGCCATAGCAGTAGTGTGAAGGTATATCTTGACCAAGAGTTTGTAACATTCCAGGGCTCTGGGTAAAAAATAAATACTGCGGTAAAAAGCTGGAATTTGGTTGATATCTAGAGCAACAGCCAGTCAGAAAAAAAATTCGTGTTGGAAAATCTCTGAATTGGCTTTCAGTGCGTAATCTGATTCTCAGCAACTTTGAAAATTCGTAACTAGCTTGTCTGCGAAGTTCTGGACAGGAGCTCAGAAACAAATACAGTGCAACATGAACAATATTTTTCGGGCTTGCTACTAGGGATGTCATGGTAATGCCGTGAGTGGGCGTCTAAGTAACAAATTATTGTTGCGACCATTCGGAGTATTAATCGGGTCAATATGTTAACACAGTATCGGTCCTGCTGTGACGATGACTATCGGTGTGGACTGTGGTTACCTCAGACTGTAGAGTTAATACTTCAAATATTAAAGAGAACACTTGGTAGCAACAGAACTGTTTTTAACTTAATATTTCAACTAAGTAATCGGTGGGATTACCTTGGCAATTGTCTATTAATGTCACACCTTTGAAAGTCTGATCCACTGGCAGCCCTTTTACCAATCTTAGTTATTATGTGATCTATCTG
>JAHWFP010184185.1:24438-37564 GCA_023313725.1 Lithobius niger | reverse complement strand
CGAAACGTCGTGTGTTAAATTGCACCTTTGTGCAAACTTTAGGGCTTATATTAAACTTAAACTACAGGGCCAGGGTGTTTGGTTTACTTCAGACTTAAAATCATCAACACATTGTCAGAAAATCACTACCCAGGCCTTCCGCGGTCTTCATATCGTCAATCGGTATTTCTTGAGGACTGACCATCCGATTAGGTCTGGGCCTATTAGACCACTAGTTGAGTATGCGAGCCCAGTTTGGACCCCCTATCTTCTGGGCGATATTGGTTTACTTGCGGCAGTGCAACGATACTTCACCAGAAGTCTGCTGGGCTTATGGGGACTACCGTTTGTGGAGAGGTTACGACGGTCGGGCTAACCCTCACTTGAACTGCGCTGTCTGCATACAGACTTGTCATTGACTTATTCTTTCATCCACAAGCTATCACCCCTTTATTTCTCTTTCTTTGAACGTCAAAGTTTTCAGGCGACTCGTGGTCTCCAATGAAATCTGAAGATTCTCACGTCCTGCCTTGATTGCAGAATACACTTCTTTGCACTTCATGTTGTGCCCTGCTGGAACTCGCTTGCAACTGAGGTGGTGACTTCGCATTCTCTCTAGGGTTTTCGCGGTTAATTTGAGCTTGTGACCTCTCCAAATTCCTTAAGATGGGTTATTAGTTTTACATCTTTTACCTGTCGTACACTTGTTTTCTGTTTTTCTTTATTTTCGAATTAAATCAGGGGCGGTGTTAGTGGTCATACCCTTCCGTCACCTAACCAGCTATATGTGCAGGTTAAACATTTGTTATTATTGTGTAGCATTTTAATTACTGACATTGGTTTGTAAAATAGACGAACGATTAATACTTTCTGTACAATTGCCCAAACATGCCACTCAGTAAATGCAAGTAAATAAACAAATTTGCGTCGTATCATCCGGGGATAGCAGTGAAAACCAATGTGCCCACTCCAACAGAGTTTGTTTTTTATTGTCTTACTGAAGTGGTGTTTATCTCAATTTGAGTAAACTTTGATAACATTTCTAATAAGTGTACTCCATTAATCCCTCGTCTATCATACGATGTTGTTTGCACAACACAATTGTTACCACTCTTAAGTATGATTAGATTATCTCTTGGCCGTAGTATTTCACGATTCAATGGCTTAGAAATACAAACAGAAATAATGATAGAAGAGGCCAATGCGCCAAGTTGCCTATAGTGCAGCGTCATGTGACGTCATATTGGCTGCGAGACACCATTTGGAGGTAATAGCTACAAGCTGCACTAGATTAAAATGTTACGGAAAAAAACGGCACTTCTAGTCAAGACAGTGCTTTAAGAGCGGATTTCTTAGGCTTAAAAGAACGTTGTTTTCTCCAACAACAAAAATCGCGCGTTATAGGCTTAAGAAATCCAGTCTAATAGCATTGGCTTCAATAAGACGATCTTCCTTTCTCCCTCCAGTGCTCCTTGCAGCTAACCCAGTTACTGGCTCCACCATAGAGTTATAAACAATAATACTACGTCGTGCCACTGCCCTATAGTTAACTAGATTAACTGGATCAGCCTTGGCGACCTTTTCTTGGTATAATAATATCACTACTTTCTAAGGCTCATTCTTTAAAAAAAAAATTGTGTTGGTGCCGTTACGTCTAGTTCATTATATAAATAATAAATTCAAAACTGCACAACTCCTGGTTTTCCATGAGTTTATATATTTATATTCATTGGTTCCTTTTAACTCACCATGGCTGCTTTCTCAAATCCAAGACTGTGTCCATCAATTGTTTGTATGTTATTGGCTTTAGCAAATCGTCTATTTCCATCCATGATGACTGCTACATGATTAGGTATTCGACCTGCCTTCAAAACGCTGACAGCGAAACTTTGCAGCCAGGTCGGCTCTTCTTCGGGATACCAAGACATCTGAAATAGAAGTTACATTTCTGAGTTACTGAGATTATTTTTCATATCACTTTTCAGATAAAATAGGTTAGTTACAGGAAGAATTTAATTTATAGAAATTCTTGCTGCAACTAACACATTTTACTAAATATTTGCTGGAAATTACACTATATTTTGAATATGAAAAAATCTACAATGATCAACTCTGCTTAGAAAAAGAATGTAATGAACAGAGTTTTCTTACAGTTTTAATTTGTTCATAAATTTTGTCATATTATTTATTGTTCCTGCCAAACATTCGCCTAATTTACACATTTTTTTTATTGCAGATCAGAATTTCTTTATGGAAATAAATTACGGTAGGGTTTTTAATTAACAATGTTGTGAAGTATGAATGTCGAGTAACCGGAACACGTGATAAAATCCTTACAACAGAATTAGAATTTCAGTAATGCAGTTCGCAGGATTCTGATACTTTTGGGCAAGTATTTCTTGAAAATTGAAGTGTTTTGTGATCCTCTTCAAGTTTATGTAATTACACAAGTACAAAATATTCACAATGACGTAAAGTAGAGCAGGGGGTTTGGGGGTTCAGGCCTGTAGCCGAGTTATTGGGAAACGCCAGTTTGGTCTTCATGTTAGCGAAATTCCAACAAGCATTCTTTTTCACATGGAACGAATGTGAGTCGTTAGCGAATCGTTTTATTTTTACCCTATTTGCCTGCCTTTCTCTAGTGGCTAAAATGCGATAATCAGATGTTATTATTTCGATGAGTTATGTCGAAAAAGACTGTGCGGTATAAGGAAGCAACAATAGAAATATATATACACGATAGTAATATATATACAGCACGATTTATTTTGACGGTTTCAAAAGTTCACTTGATTACCAGCGTGGATGCTCCATCGGAATTACCTTAATTATTCAGGATTCCAAACTTACAATGGCAAGTGCAGAGCGTTAAATTCGAAAAAGGGCAATTTCGTGGATTATAATTAATTAATTTACGGCAAATTCGAGATCTGTAATACTTTTGGGGCTATCTAGAAATGTGGCAAATTTCATATTAATCTGCCCTTTTGGTTGGGCTCCACCCGACTATAAAATTCGACCAACCAACATTTAGTAATTCGGTGTCCATTACAGGCTATGCTACACTCTGCCAAAAAATTACTTTAAGTCAATATGAGTCAATGTGACCTAGCGTGAGTCAGTTTGAAGCACCCTTTTCAGTTCTCTTTAATTTCGCTGAACTAAAATTAGACGTCAAGTGCTTGTCAAATTTGCTCGTTGAAATATCCTGCAATACTGCCGTGGTGTGTGAAACAGATCGGACGAACTTTTCAACCCGTGGTGGGCCTGCCTGTATGTCTGTCAGGTCACCTTATTGTGGGATTTAAGTTCGTACATAAATCAAATCTTAACGTTTTTTATGTTAAAGTATGAAGAAATAACTCTCAAAAGTGTTTTAAAAAATTCATGTAAAACAGGTAACATTCATAGGAGCTAAATAACCATCCAGATAAAATCATAAATTATGGGGAGAGTAATAAAAATTAAAATGCGCCGATAGCATCTACACTCACAGAACAGTCAAATAGCAAAATTTTCGCTGTATTTTTAAAGTGGACCCCTCTACGAATATTACTGATTTATAAACTCAAATCCACAAACAGGTTATAAAAATAACATGGAAACTTTGAAATTTGGCTAATCGGATCATGTGGTCTAATGTTATTAGGGTTATAAACAGATAAACACAGACAAAAAAAAAAGACAAAAGACAACACAAAATAAGTAACTTATTAGCTGAATGTCGAGTTTATAAACCAATTCTTTATCAGTTCGAATAAAACCTACCTTTCGCACAGAGAAACTGACGAGCTCTACAGCTAAAACAACAACAAGGAGAGGGAAAATGAACCAAAATAATTGCTCTTTAACAAAACGATATTTCCAGCATCTGATTAGTCGAAATAGCATAAATCCTGTTGCCCGGAAGTCAACACCATCTGGGCATATGTAGGTGTCGTGATAATGGGTCATAGTATTTACGGAAGTGATAAATTTGATTACTCGTTTAATTGACAGTCGTTAATGTAAGATGGCATTTATGCACACGTAGTGTAGAATACAGCAATGTGTTATACGCTACTGAATGGTCGAAAAGGCATTGCAAAGAGTAAAAGAGAAACTGCACCGCTTTGCCAAACCAAGAATGTACAGCTTCCCACAAGAGACGGAAAAACTGGCAACTTGATCTTGTACTTACAAATGAATTTCTGTTAATTTATAAGCTTCAGGTGGGGGGATATTTTGGGAACAGCGACCACTGTAAGGTCTCCTTCCTGGTAAATGACTCTATGACCGGAAATGGAGTTCTTTGGAAGGGAAATAAAACAGCTATATAAAATAGAGGAAAGCTGGATATTCCAACTCTAAAGTCACCACTGGCTGAAATAAACTGGGATGCTGTAATTTTCAATTCCCATGAGGATATTGAAAGTGCATGGAATTGTTTCATGGCATCGTGACATCGTACTTGGCTGCTAACAGAAAAAGTTGTAGAAATAACACAGATGTAAAATCTAACTTGCTCCCATTTTATCTCAGTAAATTTACATCACATCAAAAATCAAAACTGGTAAAAGGGGCCGCCAAGTTCCGAATGGTACGGCCCTTCAAAGCAGTGATATCAACACACCAAAACATTCGCCAAGTTAATCGCACCGCTTAATAATTCATAATACTTTTGGTAGCAATGTTCATGTTTTCATTTAACGTCCAAAGTATTATTCGGTGCGATTAGTTGGCGAATGTTTTGGTGTGTTGATACCACTCCTTTGAAGGGCCGAACCATTCGGAACTTGGCGGCCCCTTTTACCAGTTTTGATTTTTGATATGATATCACTCCTTTTTTTTTTAATTGTGTATTGACTCAACTCCACTACCGTGCAGATGAGTAATAAAGTGCCACGTTAACAAGAAATTGTTTTTCAACAATTTGCTACTACCTTTTGTCTGTAGGCCGAACCATTGTCAACTTAGTCACCTCTTTATTGGCTTTTGTTTTGGTTTTAGTTTTGTTGTAATTTGTTGTATTTAGTTAGTTTTTGTGTGTTGATATCACTCCTTTGAAGGACCGAACCACTCTCAACTTGGTGGGCTCCTTACCAGTTTTTGGCTTTGTTTATTTTGCTTTGTTTTTACACTTGGTTATATTTCGTGAATTGGACGTGAATACAATTTCTTTGCAACGTTGTTTATATTTATTGTGATACACTAGTGTGTGACTAGGCACGTACGTCAGCATACACGTTCTCATTGTCGGAACTTTGGTCGTCCAATGAGCGACGATGCCGACAAAACTAAAAATGGTTATAACTTACTTTCGTATTTCCTCCCACGCTATCCCTGTTACGTCCCCAGGCTCCAAACCATAAAAGGTACGCAGTTCGTATTATAGTGCACCCATTCGTCCAGTTTCATAGCTGGAAGCCTTCTCGTTATTTCGGAATCGATGAATAATCACCCTATGGGATTTAACATGGGGATTAGCGGACTAGCTAGCTAGCTTGTTAGGTAATAACACATTTTCAACGTTATTGAGGGGCAGATTTTGCATTGAAAGCAGCACAGCTGGCATTCAAACACGAGTTAATATTTGTCAGGTAGTAACACATTTTCTACTTTATTGAGGGGCAGATTTTGCATTGAAAGCAGCATAGCTGGCATTCAAACACGACTTAATTTATGTCAGGTGGGTCATTGCTCTCGATTTCAACACAATTTAAGATTTTGTACCGCATTATTATTTTTCCCCAAGTACCTGAAATGTGCCCAACTATGGTTCAACATATAAGATACTGACGTAATGGCGTCGCGCTACAATGGTTTACAACCTCGACAATTGAATTGATGTGATGTTTGTTGTGATGTTTGTTGCCTAACTTGGCCCGACACACTAGCGTGTGTCTAGATAGGCTAAACTTAAATTGTGGAGAAAATATCGTAAAACTAGGGACCGTCTGTACCTTGCTGTTAATGACATTAAACAACACTATTCTGACTCGGTTGAAACACGGCATCGTAAATGGGAGGAACATATCACACGCGCAGGAAACCGAGCAGCCCTTTATAGGTTCTATCGACAAAAAAATAAAACTTTTCTTACTCTTCCGCCCTTTAGGATTGGTGATTCTTATATGGCTAATAATTTTCTTAGGATGAGACCTTCAGTTCTATTTTTTTTTTCGAAAGTGCCATTGCTTAAGATGTAAACACTTTTTTGCCTATCTCACAAATGAGGGGTAATATCTCCCGAAATAAAAGCTGCGTGGATCGAGGAAAGCTAAGAAGCATTTAGATCCTGCCGTCTTGTCGATCCTGCTTAGTTCAAAGTCCTTAAAGGACTTCGCGGCGCTATCATGGTCTGGGTGCTGTTTAGGTTCCAACCAAAATAGCGCTGGTTCAATTAACTGTGATGCGGCCATCTGTGGGGTGTAGGCCTGTTGCTAAATTAGGAACTACTTGCGCATCTCTGGACGCACTTTGCGAGTTACTGTAGGGAGTAAAACCGGCGATTCCAAAGCAAAATCCTAAAGCCTGCATGTAGTTGCCGTAGAACCCTTGTTTATACCAAGGTCTGTGGATCTAGTCTTTTGTATAACTCATTAATTCGCTCAATTAATTCAGCTTCGCGTCTTTGATCAAATTTCCTTCTTATGTCGGCCCCATAAACTCCAGTATAAACGTAGTAAAAAACTCATCCCAGGAAAAAAAAGTTCACACAAAAAACTCGCCATTGGCGTTATGGTTCGTAGGACAAATTCGTCAGAAAGTTGATATGCAGTTTTATGCGCCTTCAAAGCCTGAAGAAACTCCTGGGATGTGAGAATGTCATAGTACCCAGAGAATCAAGGAAGTGAACGTTTTGGTGTGTTGGATCCCAGTGTAGCATGTGGGGAGTCAAAATTCTTATCTTCCCGCAACACTGCCCAGTGTTGGAACGAAGTCCATAACTCCAACCATTGTTGAGTTAGCTATAGTATTGTAATTTGGTGAGCTTTACTGAAGTTCGATGGCTGAACAGCATCCTTTTGTCTTAAAATATTGTTTGCCGTTGAACCAAAGCTTTTAGCTTTATTAGAACCAAATTAAAGGTCCTTTGTTGTATACTCGTTTTGCAGAAGGTTCCGTACGTGGATTAGCTCTTCAACGCTGGAGGGCTGTCACACAGCTCTTTCTCTCACACTCGCTGGTAATGGGTCACCTTAAACGAGAGAAGAGAAAGTATAGCGGGTTCTGTCTTGCTCACATTTCTTCAGATCTGGTGACTCTCCCATTGTGCGAGTTGTAAGAAAGCCCCTCCTTCCTTGAAACTGACTTGCTCTCGTCCCCGCTTGTGGCATTCCTCTGCATGGTCTGCTGCTCATCAGCTGATCAGTTCTGACTGGATTGGAATCAGCTGACGAGGAGATGCCATAATCTACACGTGAATTTGAGGCAGCAAATAGTGAATTCGAAGTGTGATTGTGCTGATGCAGTGTCGATTAGAATGTAACTCGTAAAATGAGGAATTTTGACGATGTTTTTACAATGATGCATGCATGCTGAATTGAATTGTCTTTAGTAATTACGTCATCTGATACTATTTCAAGCTGATCCAATACGTAACAAATTAAACTGTCCTCCACTAGTGTTCCCAAAATCCACTCGCTTAATGTGCTACTGTAGCAATCTGTGATTTATTGACACACCCTGAGGTTGAAACCCTAACACTGGCACGCATGATGGATTTTGCTATTGAGAAAAACTGGGTTTAGGTTTAGGAAGATATGGTAAAGTGGCATCAAAAATTAGAGAATCACGCTGGCATGTTGGTCGTCTTATGGTAGACGTATGGTGGCATCTATCTTAACTCTGGCTAACCGGCAAGCCTATATCATCAAACAAGGGAGAGTTTGACCACGGGGAAAAAGGTAAAATGTTTTGCTTGCTGGTGCTTGATTTATCCCCATAACCACGGCTCAAATCTCACTGATAAAGGTTCACTTCCCATTTTTTATGGTACATATCCCTCCAATTCATTGCCTTTGAATAAAATCAAACTATCTAGATCAGAAGAAGCATGGCATTGAACGAAAATGTAGATGACGATGAATGTCCATCAATGAAACATCTACATTCAAGGTAACATACACAGCGTATGCCAATACAAATAATACACCTTACACGTGTACAGCGGACACTAAACAATACCCTGTACCAAGAAAAGTACCAGTTTCACTATCTCAACTGTGTGAGCTGAAAATTTCATCTTCAAAAACACTAAAATCTCTTGTAATACCACAATTCTCACTATAGTTGCCATCAAAACTACACTGGATACCATCTGTATCGTTAAAATTGTCGTTGTCAGTTTTGTCCAATCCAGTCAATTGTTCGTTACTTGTAACAGCAGCACTACTGCTTGAACTGACACGAACGTTCGGTGGTATACAGTCAATAGGCTGACATAACCCTGTTTGTTCAGTGTCAAATGACAGCAAGCATCAACTGAAGTATTATTACCGGCAGTGCTGTAGTCACTTAAAGCAATCGACAGGGTTGCACTGGGGGCCTTGGGTGAATCCCACAGGGTTCCATATGTAGTTCGATTTCTACTGATACAATGAATGTTTTTAGTATGTTCAGGAAGAATTTGTTAGGCCTAGTCATCATTGCTTCGTGGGGGGAGGTACTGGGAGAGGCTTTGGTGGTATTTCATGGGGATCCATGGCTGGTTCGATTTCCACTGCTAAGAATGATTGGTGTACCACAATGCATGCTTTTAGCACGATCAACAAGAATTTTTCGGGTATCAGCCTCATGGAGCAGGTATAGGGAGGGAAGAAAGCCCTAGGGAGCCGTGGGGGATTTCACTAGAGTTCCTTAGCTAGTTTGATTTGTACTGATAACAATGACTTGATTTCATTCTTTTAGCACTATCTGCAAGAATTTGTTGGTCAGGACTCAGGGAGGTGGCACAGGTTGGAGGCACTGGGGTGCCTAGGAAAGTTTCTGGATGGGATTCCATAGCTGGTTCGGTGTGTACTACTATGAATGACTTGTGTAACAAATTTCATGCTTTTAGCTCGATATGCAATAATTTGTTGGTCAAGCATCAGGGAAGGGAAGGGAGAGCCTTGGGGATGTTTCATGGGGGGTTCCATGTCTGGTTCGATGCGTGCTGCTAAGAATGACTTGTGCGTTACAATTCAAGCTTTTAGCTCGAACTACAATAATTTGTTGATCAAGTATCAGGGAGGAGGCACAGGGTGGCACTGTGGGGGGCATTTGGGGTATTTCATGCGGTCCATGTCTGGTTTGATTTGTAGTGCTAAGAATAACTTGTATAACAAATTTCATGCTTTTAGCTCGATTTGCAAGAATTTGTTGGTGAAGCCTCAGGCGGACACACTGGGGGGGGGGGGGGGGGCCCTTAAGGGCAGCTCATGGGGGAATAACTTGTGTAACAAATTTCATGCTTTTAGCTCGATTTGCTACACCTCTAAAGGATTTCTGCCCAGTGCTCTACAATAATAAAAAAGGTCCTGGTCGGTCCTACATTTTAAGCTATAAAAATTTTTAATCGATTCACTGGTTCGATTTCAAGGTGAGGGTAAAATTTCGAGCCCATTTGGCTTTCCATCACAAGAATATTTTGAGTTAGATTAAAATAGCATGCAAAAGACCCCAAGCCTTTCCCATAATTATGTTTAAAGCTATAGAACTTGAAAATCGGTTAATTGGTTATTTCCAGGTGAAGGCAAGAAGTCCCAACAAGAACAAGAAGAACAACAACAACAACAAGAAATGGCCATACAGTGGACGCCGAACGGTTCGATTGTTGTCATTAAAATCTGTTATGCAGTGAAATAGTTACGACACGACCCCAAATATCGAATTTCGTTGGTCTATGCCAATTCTGGGTGAAACCATAGGATTTCAAATTTGGACGTTTAACATGTAAGTTCATGCTGAGTGAAATATCAACATGGAGCTGATTTTGGCTCTGCCGATTGGTAAGGAACTGGTGAATGATGAAAATTCAAAAGAGACTAGAAATATTGTCAATTCAAAAGAAATTCTTTAGCTTATCGTTGCTGCATTTAATCAAACTGTGTTTTAGACAGCTATGCACATTGAGTTGTAATTGCAACCATGGCAACAACACTTTACCCGTACACTAGTTGACCGTCATCAACTAGTGTGGTGGCCAACTAATGTGATGACTTATCTTGACTTGGCTGGATACTTCGAGATGAGATGAAACAGAAACGAAAAAAATAATTCCGGCGAACCCAGACTGACTGTTTCAAGATTAAAGGCTATTAAGATCAATGTTCCTCGATAAGTCTCGCCCCAAATTAATCCAAAGTTTACATCACGAAACCTTTAACATGAAAAGTTTTATCCAGTGAACCTTTTTAGCTTTTTATTTTCCTCGGCTACCAAACTCGGTTTCATGAGGGGTGAACCTAACATTTACCTCAATAGAAAGTAAAAATTGTCTATTAATAAAATAATTTTTGGACAATTTGTATCGTCCTATGAACACAGAATTTTCTTTTTATTCCCTTTTCTAAGACGATTTATATTTTTGTTAAGCTTACCTAATATTTGTGTATTCAACCATTAAATTTTAATTTCTGGATTGTTTTTATCTATTGCAAAAAAAAAAAACCTATCCTTTCGTGATAACTTCTTGCTTAATTATTATAATGATCGGAAGTAATTTCAGTATATGTATTGAATTATTAATTGCAAAAGAGTTGTTGCTGTGGCTTTTCGTTATTGGGCTTATTGGGTTTATTTTAAATTTGTATATGCTGTATTTAACTGCTTTGCAAAACTTGCTAATGGTCGTCAAAAACATGGGTGCAAAACTCACTCGGCTGCACGTTTGAGCTTTTTGCGTTTTGGTGTGAAGTTCTTTGCTGGTCTTTTTCACATTTTTGCTTTATTTTTATTTTAAGAGGCTTTCGTTTGCTCCCACATAGTTTGCCTCGTTATTATTGCAGCCTCTTTTTTTTTTTTTTGCCATCTGAAAGTAAAATGCCGCATTAGCCGTCGTGGTTAAGCAGGCAGTGGGCGTAGCCACCACCAATATGGTTACATTGTTTTTATTTATTGCAGAGTAGGCCTATCTTTCCTAGTTTTAAGATATTAACAATAAAACATTTAACTGTAAGCAAAACAATCAACAGTAATGCTAGTACTTTACAATCATCAAAATATTCAAATGATCCTCGGCTTCCCATGTAGCCTCCTAAGATAATGTTAAGGCACGCACCTCTGGCACATGCTAAAATGGCGATCGCTATTTTTTTTTAAAGTTGGAATTACCACAATTGTAGGTCAGGCGGTGTTAGCTTGAGTGTGAAGACAGCAATTAAAAGATTCTAACGTTTTTAGGCCTTTAGGCATAATTTTTAGCTGCTGTTTTAATTTCATAAGTGTCAACAGCAGAGAACTGCGTTCGAGATTACGCCTATTCATTGCTGCAACACAGGATTGAGAGTTAAGTTTCCATAGCAGCCAAGAATCTAGAAATTATTATACCAAGCCATCTTGTTCGTGCTGTGGTATAAACACGTCGTCTGCTGTGGCGTTCGTTTTTATATAAATCTCGTGCAGCGACGATTCGAGGTTTCACATTTGGGATTCCCGTTGATAGTGTCAAGGCCATTTGGTCGCCATGTTGGAGGCATTTCTCCAAGCACTTTTCTTCACATGGAACGAATGTGAGTCGTTAACGAATCCTTTTGTTTTTTCCCATATGCCTGCCTTCCTTACGTGGTTAAAATGCGGTAATCAAAAGATGTTATTTAGTTATTTCGACAAAGATTGTGAGCTATAAGGATGATTTATTTTGGATGGTTTTCAAAAGTTCAGTTGATAACCAGTCATGCAGTGCAGTGTATGCTTCGTCGGAATTCCTTAACTATTCAGGATTCCAAATTCACAATGACGGGTGTTTGATCGATAAATTCAAAAAGTGTAATTTAGTGGATTATATATATATAATTGATCAATTTGCGGCAAGTTCGAGATCAGCAATGCTTTTGGAGCTATCTAGTAAAGTGGCAAACTTCATAGCAATCCACCCTTTTGTTTGGGCTTCACCCAGACTACAAAAGTGCAACCATCCATCCAACCTACCACCATTTTTCAATTCGGTGTCCATTATCGGCTACGTTACACCATAGATTAGAGAGTTAACTAGATATACCGTCTTACTTCTTCCCGTCCTACGCGGAGCTCTGGCGGTAGTTGCGGCTACTAATACATCTGCTAATGCTTTTGCCTTCGAAGCAGCAGAAGGCAATGCATTAGCAGAGTTGTTAGTAGCCGCAACTACCGCCAGAGCTGCGCGTAGAACGGGAAGAAGTAAGACGGTATATCTAGTTAACTTTCTAATCTATGGTTACACTCTGCCATTTTCAAGTCAATGTAAGCCAATGTGAGTCAGGCAGAAGCACCTTTTTTCATTTTTGTTTTATTTTGCTGAACTAAAATTAGACGTCAAGCGCTGGTCAAATTTGCTTGTAGAAATAGCCTGTTTTATTACTGGGGGAGCGGGGGGGGGGGGCGAAGCAGATAGGAAAAATTTCTCAACCTGTGTTGGGTCTGCGTGTACGTTTGTCCGTTCGCCTTATTGTGACATTTAAATTCGTACGTAAATCAAATCTCTTCGTTTTTTATGCTAAAATATGAAGACATAATCCTCGAAAATGTTTAAATAAATTAATGTAAAACAGGTAATATTCGTAGGAGGTAAACAACCATACGGGTAAATTCGCATAATATGGGGAGAGTAGGTAAAATAAAAATGTGCCAGTAGCATCGACGCCTACAGAAAAGTCGCTTTATTCAGTTATTCAGTTAGTGCCAATTTACTCATCGTCAGATAAATGAATCAACCACTCCGTTGCTCTTTCTCTTACGCTCCGCATAGGGGCAGGTAATATTTGGCAAAGTTGTAACCTTTCTTATTTATCTGGCTCACCATACGAGTAATGACAAAAATAAATAGACATAAATCGCTGGAAATAATATTAAGGAAAATTGGAAATTAGCCAACAGCGAAAATTATATACTAGAAATAACGTAGTTCAGTAAGCCCCCTTTATGCATTTACGTTTCGTCGGAGTGGCATGACCCGAATTCGAACCGGCTACCCAGTTCGCCCCCA